>CAUYQV010084141.1:0-11182 GCA_963574575.1 Galagoides demidoff
ACAGGCGCCGGCCACAACGCCCGGCCATTTTTTGGTTGCAGCCATCATTGTTGTTTGGCGGGCCTGGGCTGGGGATTCGAACCCGCCACCTTAGGTGTACGTGGCTGGCGCCTTAGCCGATTGAGCCACAGGCGCCGAGCCGTATTTCCTTTTTTTCAATTCTCATTTTTTTTTGAGTTATTATAAGAATCATCATTTATTTATTTATTTATTTTACAGAGTAATGATTTAAATTGAATGCATTTGGGCACGTAGATATTTGACATGAAAAGTAGTTGTATCAGAATGGGCATCAAAAAATAGCAATTCACCTTACACATAATAACTAGAAAATATTATTCTGTTTGATCACTTAAATGTTATAAATCCTATTGGGTACTACCTTGTAAGTAAATTTTGTGGCTCGGTGCCTGTGGCTCAATCGGCTAAGGCGCCAGCCACATACACCTAAGGTGGCAGGTTCGAATCCCCAGCCCAGGCCGCCAAACAACAATGATGGCTGCAACCAAAAAATGGCTGGGCATTGTGGCGGGCACCTGTAGTCCCAGCTACTAGGGAGGCTGAGGCAGGAGACTCGCTTGAGCCCAGGAGTTGGAGGTTGCTATGAGCTGTGATGCCATGGCACTCTACCCAGGAGGATAGCTTGAGGCTCCGTCTCAAAAAAAAAAAAATTTTTTTTTGCTTGGAAATAATTCTTTTTTCTTTCTTTTTGCAGTTTTTGGCCGGGGCCGGGTTTGAACCTGCCACCTCTGATATATGGGGACAGCGCCCTACCGCTGAAGTTTTACTCTTAAGCACAGCCCAATTAAGAGTTGCCAAACAGTAATGAGGTACTGTTGGTATAAACTTGATGATAACCAGATAGTCGTCTGCGTTTATCTCCTGAAGCTCCACACAACTTTCTGTTACCACTCCAGTTCTAGAGTATTGGGCTTTTCTGGGTCTCAGTTCAAATCAAATCATAAATCTCTAGTGCTTTTTGTTTGTTTGTTTTATAGTTTGTTTTCTTTTTTTTGGCTGGGGCCAGTTTTGAGCCCACCATCTCTGGTATATGGGGTTGGCGCCCTACTCCTTGAGCCACAGGTGCCACCTGTCTCTAGCACTTTTTCTTTTCTTTTTTTTCTTTTGAGACAGAACCTCAAGCTGTCGCCCTGGGTAGAGTGCTGTGACATCACAGCTCACAGCAACCTCCAGCTTCTGGGCTTAAGGGATTCTCCTGCCTCCGCCTCCCAAGCAGCTGAGACTACAGGCGCCTGTCACAACACCGGGCTATTTTTTGTTGCAGCCATTTGTTGTTTGGTGGGCCCAGGCTGGATTCGAACCCGCCAGCTCAGGTGTATGTGGCCGGTGCCTTAGCTACTTGAGTGCTTTTTCTTCCATGATCTGGGGCTGCCAGGCAGCTCCCCGCTCAGAGAAGCCCGAGAGCCCCAGGACTCTGCTCAGCACCCAGGAGAGCAGCCCAGACACCGGCACTATCACCTGCTTCATCCTCATGCTCTGCCATCCCTGGCGACTCTATTTATTTATTTTTTAATTATTATTATTATTTTTTTAGAGACAGAGTCTCACTTTGTCGCTCTTGATAGAGTGCCATGGTGTCACAGCTCACAGCAACCTCCAGCTCTTGGGTTTAGGAGATTCTCTTGCCTCAGCCTCCAGAGTAGCTGGGACTACAGGCACCCGCCACAACATCTGGCTATTCTTTTTTGTTGCAGTTTGGCCGGGGTGGGGTTTGAGCCTGCCACTCTCGGTATATGGGGCCGGCACCCTACTCACTGAGCCACAGGCACCACCCCTTTTAATTTTTTTTTTTTTTAATTTTGAGACAGAGTCTCACTTTGTTCCCCTGGGTCCAGTACCCTGCCATCATAGCTCACAGCAACCTCAAACTCTTGGGCTCAGGTGATCCTCTTGCCTCAGTTTCCTAAGTAGCTTTGACTACAGGCACCTGCCACCATGCCTGTCTAGTTTTTCTATTTTTAGTAGGTAGAGATGGGGTTTCACTCTTACTCAGGCTAGTCTCGAACTCTGGAGCTCAAGTAATCCTCCTACTTCACCCTCTCAGAGTGCTAGGATTATAGGCATGAGCCATGGTACCTGGCTCTTTTCTTTGTTACTTTTTAATGTTTTTTTATTTTTAAATTTTTTGTGTGTGTCAAACTGTTTTCTGAAGGGGCTGTACCATTTTGCGTTCCCAGTGGCGACGTGAGGAATCCAGCTTCCTCACATTCTTGCTGGTGCTGGGTATGGCCAGACCTTCCTACCTCACACTTGAGTAGGGTGGACATGGTAGATCACGCGGTGTCAGTGGGCCTTTCCTCGGTCAGTAATGATGCTGAACATTTTTTCATGGGCTTATTTGCTATTTTCATATCTTCTTTGTTGAAGCATCTGTTCAAATCTTTTCCTTGTTTCTAAACTGGATTGTCTTGTCCCTTTTTGGATAGGTGATTTGTTTTTCTTTTCTTTTTTTTTTTTAATTGAATGGTAACTATGTACATTAATGCACTTCTGGGGTACAGTGTGGGGTTTTCACACACAATCCGAAACACTTCCATCAAACTGGTTAACATAGGCTTTCGTGTCATTTTTTTAGTTATTATTTTAAAACGTGGCTCGGCACCTGTGGCTCAATTGGCTAAGGCGCCAGCCACGTACACCTCAGGTGGCGGGTTCGAATCCCCAGCCTGGGCCTGCCAAACAACAATGATGGCTGCAACCAAGGAATGGCTGGGCGTTGTGGCGGGCGCCTGTGGTCCCAGCTACTTGGGAGGCGGAGGCAGGAGACTCGCTTGAGCCCAGGAGTTGGAGGTTGCTGTGAGCTGTGATGCTATGGCACTCTACCCAGGGGAACAGCTTGAGGCTCTGTCTCAAAAAAATAAAAATAAAAAAAATAAAATGTTCACATTCTGCTCTTAGAAAGATTCACTTGTACCCTTGTAAGATAAACCTCAGAAGTGATCCTTCCAATTCCCCTCCCTCCACCCATTCCCCCCACCCCTCTCCCTCCCTCCTCCCCGAAGGGTGACTATTTAGTCCTGGTGCTTCCTCCAGCCAGATGTCTTCTCTCCACTGCAGTCTCTCCAGGGGCAGAAGCCCTCTCTGTGCCTTGTCTGCCAATTTATTCAGACTCCACGCTTTGGCTGAAGGTTGCAGCCTCCTGACATTCCCCTCATTGACTGCCTAGAGGAGGAAAAAGGAGGGGAGCAGACATGTTGATGGGGGTCACACGTTATCCAGACACGGCTTCAGATTCCTTTCTCATTCCCAACTCTGGTGTCCGCACTATCCCGACTCCTTGTTCCAGAAGCAGAGCCACCCAGAGCCACTGAGTGAGGACTGTGTGGTCTGGAGACCTCTCCCAGCCGTGGAGCTCTAGCCTTTCTTTGCCAGGCCTCTTGGGGCCTTTTGTGTCTGAGGGATCCGGGGTGTTCCTCCTGCCTGCTGGTCACTCAGGGAAATCCACTCTGTGCCGCCTCCAAGCACCCTGTGCTTCTCTTTGAACTCTCTTTAAGTTCAAAGAGAAGCACAACCCATGGTGATGGAACATGTCAGTGCCTCTTTCCTGGTGCGGAGAACATTCCCAGGCTTCACGGCCATGTCTCACAGGTGTGATTCTGCTCCCTGTTGGTGGGTGACTAGGGGTGTAAGAACAGTGGTGAGTATTTCAGAAGATGAGATGGAAGTGAAATGCTATTTTTTCTTTTCTGTGGGATAACTTAGTATGGCGGGAGGAGCAGTTTTCGGGCAGAGGAAAGGTGTGGTTGGTGAAGTGCGTGTGTGTGTGTGTGTGTGCATGCTTTGGCTAGTTCAGATACGAGTGATGAAGGTAGATTAGAGTTCTATGTCAGTAGATCAGGTGCCATTAGGTTCGTTGTGTTTAAGGGATGCCGATGATGATACGGGCTTCTTAGTGCCAGATTTTCAGTATGGAATCAGATAAAGTTTTACAGAATTTATCTGTTGGGAAGTTGTTAGAATTATCCCAGTTCCAGCTGTAATAGTGGCCCAGCAGCCACTATTCATCACCATTCTCTGTTAGTAGATGTGGAGTCATCTGTCCTCCAGGGAGCATCTCTGGCACTGTCTTGGTCAAGGAGGGGGAATGCTAAGATAGATACAACAAACAAGATGAAATAAATTAAAAATTGCTGAGAGACAAGCAAAAGGGTATGGGATAAAGAAGATACCAAGCGTCAGGTGATTGCACAAAATCTGCAGGAAGGCGGGGTTCTGGGTACAGACTGACAATCGAATTGATGAGGCCCAACGTGTTTCATCCTGCACCAAATCTGTATAAACTTCCTTCTGGCATAAAGGATGGGCACCACAGAGTGGGTGTGGCTTGTCCAACGTTCCTCTTCTGTGTTCACAAGGATGTCACACTGGAATGTGAGTGGTCAGAAGAGAAAGCCAGAATCCTCAGCTCAGGCATGGCACCAGATCTGCAGTCCCCTGGGCTTTTACACCTTGGTATTCAAGTAGCCCTTTCTGGATCTATTTTTAGCTCTTATTTCTCTGTGCAGCTGCCTCTTGTCAATTACTGGCTAAGAAATAGGCAACTGAGAAACAGGTATAGCATGCTGGTTCACTGCATAGCGGGATTCTGATTTATCAGGATCCTAATTTATTGTTGCTCTAGTTTACTCCTATCCCTTCTTTGAATTACCATCGCATAGAATGAAACCAAGATGCTAATCCTCAGGTTTTCCTGCGGCCCAAGAAAAGATTATAGGCCACCCATTATAATAATTCTTTCCTTTCAGTTTGATTCCAACTTTGATGATTCTTCTTTGCCATATATTCCTTAGGAATTAAAAAAATAATTCTTTATATGTATATTAAATTAATATTTTAATTGACAAATATAATTGTGTATATTTTTGGGACATCAGGTGGTGCCTGTGGCTCAGTGAGTGGGGCACTGGCCCCATATACCAAGGGTGGTGGGTTTGATCCCGGCCCCCGCCAAACTGCATCACAGAATGGCCGGTCATTGTGGTGGGCACCTGTAGTCCCAGCTACTCAGGAGGCTGAGGCAAGAGAGTTGCCTAAGCCCAGGAGTTGGAGGTTGCCGTGGCTGTGATGCCATAACACCCTACTGAGGGTGGTAAAGTAAGACTCTGTCTCAAAAAAAAAAGGGACATGATGTGATGTTGTGATATATATGTACATTATACAAAAATTAAGTCAACCTAATTAATATATCCAACATTCAACCCACTATTGGAAAATAATTCTTTTAAAAAGTTTTAATTAGGGTGGTACCTTTGGCTCAGTGAGTAGGGTGCTGGCCCCATATACCGAGAGCGGCGGGTTCAAACCCATACCCGGCCAAACTGCAACAACAAAAAAAATAACCAGGCATTGTGGTGGGCACCTGTAGTCCCAGCTACTTGGGAGGCTGAGGCAAGAGAATCATCTATGCCCAAGAGCTAGAGGTTGCTGTGAGCTGTGATGCCATAGCACTCTACTGAGGGTGACAAAGTGAGACTCTATCTCTAAAAAAAAAAGTTTTATTTAATTTTCAATTGACAAATAATTGTACATATTTATGGGGTACAATATGATGTTTCAATACATCACAGAATGATCAAATCAGGTAATTAATATATGCATCACCTTGAATATCTATTATAATCATTTTGGTGAGAACATTTAAAATACATTCTTTTAGCTTTTTTTCTTTATCACCTGGATAGAGTGCTGTAGCATCATAGCGCACAACAACCTCAAACTCCTGGGTTCACGCAATCCTCTTGCCTCAGCCTCCTGTGTAGCTGGGACTACAGGTCCCCACCACTATGCAAAGCTAGCTTTTCTATTTTTAGTAGAGATGGGGTCCCACTCTTGCTCAGGCTGGTCTTGATTTCCTGAGCTCAAGCAATCCACCTGCCTCAGCTTCCCAGGGTGCTAGGATTACAGGTGTAATTTAGCTGTTTTGAAATCTATAAGATGTTATTATTACCTATAGTCAATAGATGCATTCCTCCTGTCTAACTAAAATTTTGTACCATTTGACCCATGTTCCACTTTTCCATGCCCACCTCTCTCCCCCTGAAGCCTCTGGTAACTCCTATTCTGCTCTCTGCTTCTATGAACTTGACTACTTAAGATTCTATATGTGAGTGAAATGGTGTGGTATTTGTCTTGCCATGTAGATTATTCCACTCAGCATAATGTCCTCTCAGTTCTTCCATGTGGTCGCAAATGACAGAAATTCCTGCTTTAAAAAATAATTCTTAATGTTGAACTCCTTCAATATTTGGTACACAAAAATAGACATTTTAAAACTCTACAGCCACTAGGGGAATTAGAATTGCCTCCCAATAATTATGTCTAACCACCATCATATTTGTTTATGAGATTTCTGATACACCTTTACTAGTTGGACTATTCTCCTTCACTCCCTTTTCCTCACTAACACTTGTAGTTTTTTATAGGCTTCAACAGAGGCATTCACTTGCATATGTCACTTTTCTAAAGCTAAGTTTACATTTTCCTCTGGCCAATATATGTCTGTGGGTATTATGTCAACTGGTGGGTTTTTTTTTTTTTTTAGTTTTTATTTTATTTTATTTTTTTATTAAATCATAGCTGTGTACATTAATGCAATTATGGGGAATGCGCTGGTTTCATATACATCTTAAAATACTTTCATCAAACTGGTTAGCATAGCCTTCACTGCATTTTCTTAGTTATTGTGTTAAGACATTTATATTCGGCTCGGCGCCTGTGGCTCGGGTGGCTAGGGCGCCAGCCATGTGCACCTAAGGTGGCAGATTTGAATCTGGCCCGGGCCCGCCGAACAACAATGATGGCTACAACCGAAAAAAAAGTGGCCAGGCATTGTGGCGGGCACCTGTGGTCCCAGCTACTTGGGAGGCAGAGGCAGGAGACTTGCTTGAGCCCAGGAGTTGGAGGTTGCTGTGAGCTATGTCACGGTACTCTACCCAGGGGGACAGCTTGAGGCTGTCTCAAAAAAAAAAAAAAAAGACATTTATATTCTACACTTAGTAGGTTTAACTTGTACCCTTGTAAAATGCACCATAGGTGTGGTCCCACCAATTACCCTCCCTCCCCCCATCCTCTCCCCTCTATCCCCTCTGTCTCCTCTTTCCCCTTCTTCGTGGGCTATAGTTGGGTAATAGCTTTCATATGAAAGTATGGGGGCCTATAAATTAGTTTCATGTAAGGCTGAGTACATTGGATACTTTTCTTCCATTCTCGAGATACTTTGTTTAGAAGAGTATGTTCCAGCTCCATCCATGTAAACATGAAGGAGGTAAAGTCTCCATCTTTCTTTTTTTTTTTTTTTAATTTTTTTTTTATTTCAACGCTTTATTTCAACTTATTTACTTTGAAGGTTTTTTTTTTTTTTTATTACTTCTTCCTCCTGTAGTGTTTTCTTGCCCCCTGGTGTAGTTGGGATCACAAGGTCCGGCTGTCTCGTTGTCCTGGTGTTGTTGTAGTAGAGACGGGGTCTCACACTGGCTCAATTGGCTCAGGGGGGTCTTAGCTGGTCTCGAACCTCTGAGCACAGGTGATCCACCCGCCTCGGCCTCCCACAGCGCTGGGACATCAGGCATGCGCCACCACGCCCAGCCCCCTTCAATATATTTTACTCTTACAGTGGAGTGCTAAGATTTTAGTAAAAACATTTAGTAAAACAATTGCATAAAATAATAGGTTCACATGTTCCAATGCTTTTCAAATTTTAAATTTTAAGGCAGTATAAATTTACAGCTTCCTAAAGAAGATCCATCAGAGGAATCGAGCCTTCCACACCCGCTCAGAATCCCCATTTTAATCTTTCATCTCTGAATCCGCGTCTTGTTGCTACTCTGACATGTAACAGGCAATGTTCCTCTGCTTGTTCCTCAGCAGGAGAAGACTTTTTTCTGAAGTCACAGCAAGGACTTTTGTTCCATGTGGGAAGACCTGTAGTTTAAGTGACTAGATTTTCAATAGAACCTTTTCATCTCAAAACTTTCTTATAAAGAGGTGTCTGTGATTTTGTGGAAATAAACTGACAAATTAAAAAAAATGCATCTCATTCACCTAACCTACCAAACATCACAGTTGAGTCTAGCCTACCTTACACTTTCTCAGGACACTTATGATAGCCTAAGTCGGGCAAAATCATCCAACACAAAGTCTGTTTTATCATTGTTTTGAGTATCTCACATAATTTAATGAATATTGTACTGAAAATGAAAAACAATGGTAGTATGGGTACTCAGAGCACAGTTTCTACCAAATGTATATCACTTTTGCACCATCATAAATTAAAAAATCATAGGTGGAAGCGTCTGGAATGGGGCACTGTATTTATTTGGCTTACATATTTGTTCAAGATACTGAGCAAATAGGTTAAGCAACTATTATGCCACCAGAGGGAGCTACTTGCCCCATCTTTCTAGAATTAGTCATCAGGTGTCTTGGAACCAGCGGGGCCACCTGGTCCTAAGCAGGTGAGGGTGGTGGTGTGGGTGCTGCCCTTCTCAGCGCTGGTTGATGAAGCTGGCTGTCACTTTCTGGCCTTGCTCCTAGAGGTGTGCCCTCAAATCAGAGGGCACCTCCTCCCTTTAGGATTTTTATTTCCTCAAAGGTGTAGCTTCTATAACTTGTGTTTTCCTTTTTTCCTTCTTTCCCTTTATAATTTAATTCCTTGTAACAGCAAAATAACTGGGAACAGATCTGTTTAGAACGTAATGCAGACACAGTGCTGCTGTATTCCCAGCCAAAATACTGATGGGAATCCAATCATAAGAAAACCAGACCAGGCTCAGTGCCTGTAGCTCAGAGGCTAGGGTGCCGGCCACATACACTGCGGCTGGTGGGTTCAAACCCGCCCTGGGCCTGCTAAAAACAACAATGCCAGCCGGGTGCTATGGCATGTGCCTGCAGTCCCAGCTACCTGGGAGGCTGAGGCAAGAGAATCGCTTAAGCCCAAGAGTTGGAGGTTGCTGTGAGCTGTGATGTTATGGCACTCTATTGAGGGTAACATAGTGAGACTGTCTGAAAAAAAAAAAGAATAGAAAAATAAAAGAAAATCAGATCACTCTAAATTGAGGGAAATAATACAAAATCATGGTCTAGAATCTTCAAGAAAGGTCATTGTCAATTACTCTAGATTAATATAGACTAAAAATATATGACAAATGCAATCCATGATTCCACAGTGAACCCTGGATAAAAACAAAAACTATAGAGGAACATTATTGGGATTATTGGGGACATTTGGTTATGGATTAGATAATAGTGTTATATAATGGTGTCTTTTTTTTTTTTTTGAGACAGAGTCTCACTTCATAGTTCTTGGTAGAGTGCTGTAGCATCACAGCTCACAGCAACCTCAAATTCTTAGGCTCAAGCGATTCTCTTGCCTCAGCTTCCCACGTAGCTGGGATTACAGGTGCCCACCACAACGCCTGGCTATTTTTAGAAGTCTTGCTCTGGCTCAGGCTGGTCTCAAACCTCTGAGCATCAGCAATCCACCCAGTTTGGCCTCCCAGAGTGCTAAGATTACAGGCATGAGCCACCATGCCCAGCCTTATAATAGTGTCTTGAGTGTGATTATAATTGTAGTTATGTAGGAGAATGGCCTCGTTTCCATATGTATATCAAAGTATTTAAGGTGGAGGACTCAGCAGAGACGGACAGGAAGAAAGCAAACTTGGCAAAAGGTTCACAGTTAGTAAACTGAGGGGAAGGGTGTTTATTAAACTATTCTTGCAACTTCTCTGTAGTTTCAAATTTTTGAAAATTAAAAGCTTAGAAAGAAGTAGCATAATACCATTAGAGAGAGAGAGAAAGAAAGGAAATAACTGAAGGGTCTTAGGAACTTGGGTGATATGTGAGGTGCTAGTTTTCAAGGACACAGTGATGGTATCAACATCTTGGATTGGAGCCCATAGAAATGTCCCATGGAATTTGTGGTCCCCTCAATATATGCAATGTGGTGAATGCCATTCAGAAAATGAAATAAAATCTAGTGGCCCTATTGAAAGTAAGAAGTGGATTAAGAATAATACACAAGAAAATAATTCCCCCCAAATGCTGTTTTGATGCTAGATGAAATGTATAAATTCATCTTTACTGATTTTTTAGATTTCCACCAATGCTTCAAATTGTTGTATAGTTTTTGGCCTGCATATTTGTTTTTATTGGCGATTTTTCTTCTTTATTTTTAATTTTCCTTTTTGGTAGAGATGGAGGTCTCATTACGTTGCCCAAGCTTGTCTTGAACTCCTGGGCTCAAGCCATCCTCCTATCTGGGCCTCCCAAAGTTTGGGGATTATAGGCATGACCACTGTGCCCAGCCTTCTCATTGTCTCTTTAGTAGTTGTGAATCATTATCAACATGGACATCAATTCATAATTTAACACATATAATAAATCTGTTAACTATGGACTAAAAAGTAATGAACTCAAAACCAGCCTGGAGCATTAACCCACTCCACGTGGGGAAGTGTCCATCATGAAGGACAGACAAGGGTCTCCCCAGGTATCCCCTGGTTTGGGGCACTCAGGGATAGAGGCAGCTGCCTATGGCCCTGGAAAATTGTGCAAACTCAGAAAAGTGAGAGCTTTCGTTCTCAGGGTGAAGGCACTGTTCCTCAGAAAACAGGTTCATGAGTACTCATAAGGTGTTGGTGGGAAGGCAGTGGCTTTAGAAACCATCTGGGGAATCTTCCTACCCCCACCGTACCCATCTCCTGGAGAATCTCTGTGGAAAGGGGCGCTTGTTACTGATAGAGGGGTGTTCTTTCTCTTGAGAGACCGATGGCTCCCCGAAAGGATAAAACCCAGGGGTGCACAGATTCTATGCCTTCTAGGGTCACTTTTTGTTTTGATCAGCAATTAAACTTCAACTCAGCTGCATGTTTGGCATATTCGACCAAGGATTGTTTCTTTGTGACATGCTTTCATACGTTTTATTTTTCTGTTTCAGGGAGAGTGGTGAATATCAGTAGTTTGCAGGGTTTAAAAGCTCTTGAAAATTGCAGCGAAGATCTGCAGGAAAAGTTCCGATGTGAAACACTCACAGAAGGGGACCTAATGGACCTCATGAAAAAGTTTGTGGAGGACACAAAAAATGAGGTGCATGAGAGGGAAGGCTGGCCCGACTCAGCTTACGGGGTGTCCAAGTTGGGGGTCACAGTCTTATCAAGAATCT
>CAUYQV010084143.1:0-35508 GCA_963574575.1 Galagoides demidoff
CACTCACTCTGGACATGACAGAAGAGTAGCATTATGCTTAGTCTTCCCACTTTGTTCCCACCATTCTGGGTAATTTTTTAAATTACATGGATAAGTGTGTTAAATTCCGTCTCTTCCCAACTTCATGACCTTTATACTTTCAGGGCCCTTCATCTGCATTCTGTTTTTTTTTTTTTTTTTTTTTTTTTGAGATGGAGCCTCAAGCTATACCCCTGGGTAGAGGGCCATGGCATCACAGCTCATAGCAACCTCCAACTCCTGGGCTCAAGCCAGTCTCCTGCCTCCGCCTCCCAAGTAGCTGGGACCACAGGCGCCTGCCACAACGCCTGGCCATTTTTTGGTTGCAGCCATCATTGTTGTTTGGTGGGCCCAGGCTGGGGTTTCAAACCCGCCACCTTAGGTGTATGTGGCTGGCACCTTAGCCGATTGAGCCACAGGCGCTGAGCCCAGATATCTTGCTGTAACTGATTTCTGGTTAATTCCATTGAGAAAAGAGATTTTAATTGTTCTAAATTTATTGAGACTTGTTTTAAGAGCTCAGAATATGGCCAAGCTACTGAATATTCTATGTATTGTTGAAATGAATGTATATTATGCATTGATTGGAATGTTTTTATACGTGTATATGTGCTATAGATCAAGTTGGTCAATAACGTTCCAATCTTTAGTATCCTTACTAATTTTTTGTCTCCTGTTCTCTTAATCACTGACAAACTTGGAAGAGGTTGTCTATGTTTATTCCAGTTGTGTCTGTATTTTACGAACTGTGAAGCTGTTATTAGGTGTATATGTGTATATACATTTCGGATAATCTTGATGAATTGCACTTTTATCATTATGATATGTCATTAATTCTCTGATAACATTCTTCTTTGCTTAGTCATTGTTATGGGTTGAATTGTGTCTCCCTAAAATACATACGTTGAAGTCCTAATCCTCAGGACCTCAGAATGTAACATTAATTGGACATGGGATATTTACAGAGGCAATCAAGTTAAAATGAAGTCATCAGAGTAGGCCCTAATTCAATAGGATTGGTTCCCTTATAAAAAGGGGAAATGTGGACATAAAAACATACATGGAAGGAGGACAATGCAAAGGCACAATAGGGAGAAAACAGGAAACTAGAGAGGCCTGGAACAGATCCTTCCTTCATAGTCCTCAGAAGGAACCACACAGCTAAAATATTACTTTGTGCTACTCTGTTATGACAGCCCTAGAAAACCAATAATGATATGGTCACTTGGCTGTTTTTTTAAAGTAGTGTTTGTATGGTTTATCCTTTTCTCTCCTTTTATCTTTAACCTACCTGTGTGTCTTTATATTTAAAGTGGGTTCCTTCATTGCCAGGAACTGGGGCTGAGGGACGTGGGGAGATATTGGTCAAGGTGTATAAATTTTGAGTTATTAGGTGAATAAGTTCTGAGAATTCAATGTATAGCATGATAATTTTACTTCATAATATTAAATTGTATACTTAGAAATTTCCAAGGCAGTAGATCTCAAGTGTTCTCATCACACACACACACACGTATGTACAAATGTAGCTATGTGAGGTGATAATTTTCTAATTAATTTGATTGTGAGAATTGTTTCATAGTATTTAACTATCTAAAATCATCATGTGGCACAGACCTGAAATATATAGTTTATAATTTTTGTTGTCAACTATATCTCAATATAGCTGTACTGAAAAAGAAAAAAGAAAGTTGGTTTCTAGGCAGCAGATAATTTAGTCTTACTTTTTTATCCATTTGACTTTTTCTTCTATTAAACTGTATTGTTTAGATACTAAAGAGTTTAGATTATTTTATGAACATAACATTGATCATATAACTTGAAATAAAACATAACACATTATAATTTTGACCACAGCATTTTTTTTTTTTTTTTGGAGACAGAGCCTCAAGCTGTCACCCTGGGTAGAGTGCCATGGCATCACAGCTCATAGCAACCTCCAACTCCTGGGCTCAAGCCAGTCTCCTGCCTCCGCCTCCCACGTAGCTGGGACCATAGGCACCCGCCACAACGCCTGGCCATTTTTTGGTTGCAGCCATCATTGTTGTTTGGCGGGCCCAGGCTGGATTCGAACCCGCCACATTAGGTGTATGTGGCTGGTACCTTAGTCACTTGAGCCACAGACGCCGAGCCAACCACAGCATTTTTATAAAAATTGGAAATAAAGACAACTTTCACCAATGAGGGGAATTACTCAATAGTGGTATAGTCACATTATAGACTATTAGCAGTCAAGAAATATGATCGGTTTCTTATATACACTGTGAAATGGCTAATTTGAGATAACTGACATATGTGATACTTCATATGCTTATCAATTTTCTGTAATGAGAATACTTAAAACCTTTTCTCTTAGAAATTTTTAAGAAGACAATACATTGTTATTAACTATAGTTACTATGTTATACTACAGATGTCTTGAACTTATTCCTCCTATCAAAACGAAAGATTGCATCCTTTGACCAACATCTCCCCAACATCTCATACCCCCTGGTAATCATCATTCAACTCTATAGTTCTTTGAGTTCAACATTTTTGGATTCCATTTACTTGTATAAGTGTAATATTTATCTTTCTGTATCTGGCTTATTTCAGCTAACATTTCTTCTAGGTTCATTTATGTTGCTGCAAGTAATAGGACTTCCTTGTCTTTTAAGACTGAAGAGTATTCCATGGTGAATGTATACCATATTTTCTTTATCTATTTTATCCATTGATGAACACTGAGCTTGATTATTTATCTTGGCTATTTGGTATAATGATCTAATGAACATGGGAGTGTCGATATCTTTTGACTTCTGTTTCCATTTCTGTTAGCTATAAACCAAGCAGTGGGTTTGTTATAGAGCATATAGTAATGCTATTTTTCATTTTTGAGGAACCTCCATACTATTTTCTATAATGGCTACAGTATTTACATTTCTACCAACAATGTGCAAGAGTTCCCTTTTCTCCACATTGCTCCAACACTTGTTATCTCTTACCCATTTCACAAAGGTGATTCTAAAAAAATGTGAAGTGACGTTTCATTATGGTTTTAATTTGCATTTCTTTCATGATTAATGACTTTGACCATTTTTTCATGACCTGTTGGTCATTTGTATGTTTTATTTTGAGAAATGTCTATTTAGATCCTTTGTTCATTTTTCCACCCAGCTGTTTTCTTAAGTTTTTTGAGGTCTTTAAATATTTTAGATATTAATCCCCTATTAGATTTTTGATTTGTAAATATTTTCTCTCAATCCACAGGTTTTCTCTTCATGATATTGACTGTTTCCTTGGTTGTGCAAAGGCTTTTTTTTCTGGCAGTTTTTGGCCAGGGCTGAGTTTGAACCTGCCATCTCCGGTATATAGAGCCAGTGCCCTACTCCTTTGAGCCCTAAGTGCTGCCCTGTGCAGAGGATTTTAAATTTAATCCTGCTGGTAAACTTTTGCTTTTGTTACCTGTGCTTTTAGGTTCTTATCTAAAAAAATCATTGCCTACCAATGTCATGGAGCTTCGCCCTTGTTTTCTTCTAGTAGTTTATAATGTCAGATGTTACATATTAAGTCTTTAATCCATGTTGAGTTTATTTTTTGTATATGATTTAATAGAAACGTCTAATTTCATCCCTTTGCATGTGGATATCCAGTTGTCCCAACTCTATTAGTGAAGATACACAATCCATTCCTCATTGTGCATACTTAGCACCTTTGTTTAAAATCAATTCTGGGCCTTCTGATTTGTTCTACTGCTCTATGTGTCTGTCTTCAAGCCAGTACCATGCTGTTATTATTAGTTTTGCAGATATTTTCAAGTCAAGTAGTGTGATGCCTCCAGCTTTGCTCTTTTTGCTCAAGATTACTTTGGCTATTCAGAGTCTTTTGTGGTTCAATAAAAATTTTAGGATTGGTTTTTCTACTTCTTGCCTATTTAGAAAAACATTACTGAAATTTCAATAGGGATTGCATTGAATCTGTAGATCACTTTAAGTAACACGATTATCTTAACATTATTACATCATCTTCAATTTCTTCCAATGTTTTATAGTTTTTAGTGTACAGGTCTTGTCTTTCATCTTGTTAAAGTTATTCCAAAATGTTTAAGCTATTTATTCATTTATTTTGTAGCTATTATAAATGAAACTGGTTTCTTCTTCAGATGGTTCATTGTTAGTACACTGAAATGCTACTGGTTTTTGTCTGTTGATTTTATATCCTACAACTTCACTGAATTCATTTATTAGTGTTAACAGTTCCTTTGGTGGAATCTTTAAGGGTTTTGTACATATTGATGTCATCTGTAAAAAGATAATTTAACTTCTTCCTTTCCAGTTTGGATGTATTTCATTTTTTTCTCTTGCCTAATTGCTCTGGCTAGGACTTCCAGTACTACGTTGAGTAGATGTGGGGAGAATAAGCATCATGGTCTTCCTCCTTATCTTAGAAAAAAAGCTTTCAACTTTTCACTGGTGAGTATAATGTTAGCTGTGTGCTTGTTATACATGGCCAGTGTTATGCTGAGGTACATTCCTTCTCTATATACAGTTTCTTGAGAGTTTTTATCATGAAAGAATGTATTTTCTAATATGCTTTCTCTTTATCTATTGAGAGGATCCTATTGCTCTTGTCCTTTGTTCTGTGAATGTGAAATATCACATTTATAGACTTGCACATATTGAACCATCCTTGCATTTCTTAGATTAATCCCACTTGATCATAATAAATGATTATTTCAACATACTGCTAAATTCAGTTTTGCTAGTACATTGTTGAAGATTTTAGTATCTATGCATCAGCTATTATGCCTCCTCATTCATTTCTAGTTTTATTATTTAAGTATTCTTTTTCTTTTCTTAGGCTCGCTAAAAGTCTATAGATTTTGTTTACCTTTTTTAAAAAAACTCTTAGCTTCATTGATATTTACCATAGTTTTTCTAGTCACTATTTCATTTATTTGTGCTTTGTTCTTTATTCTTCTTTTTGCTAATTTTGGGCTTAGTTTGTTTTTAAAAATATTAGTGACCTGATAAAATACATGGGGTATTTATTACACAAAAGTGTGGTTGCAAATGATTCCAATTGTGTTGATTAAAAGATTTAGAAATAAAATATATTTCCCATGTAACAAACAACAGTGGTTACAGATGATTTTTTAAATCATTTATTGCATTGTAACATAAAAGTATATAAATCATAAATGATTCAGCATAATGAACTTTTATAAAATACATACACCTGGCTAATCTCCACCCCAGTCAAGAAACACATCATTAGCAGCACTTAAAAACTCCTCTTATTTACCTACTCAAAAACTACCCACCAAAAACAATTTGGTGCCCTGACAACTAACATTAGAGATTAGTTTTACCTATTTTTAAATGTTACGTACATAAAGTCATCTGTTCTGGCTTCCTTTACTTAATTTATCCATGTTGCTGCATGCAGCAATAGTTTACTCATTTTCATTATTATATATTCCATTATATGATTATACCATAATTTACCCATTCTTTTGTTGACTGACTTCTAGGCTGTTTCCATTTTGTGGCTGTCATGAATAATGCTAACACAAACATTTTGTACATGTTTTTTGGTGAATACATGTATACATTTCTGTTGAACCTATTCCTGGGAATAATATAGTTGGATCGCAGGGCATTCATATGTTCAGCTTTGTTAGCATTTCCAAAGAGTTTCCCATAGAAGCTGTACTAATTTATATCCCGCAGCAGCAGTTTATAAGGATTCTTTAATAGTTGTTCCATACCTGAACTAACGTTTAACATTGCCTCTTTTTTTCATCTTGGCCATTGCAATGAGAAAATAGTGACATCAACTTTAACAAATATATTTTTAATAGCAAAATTAAAAGCATAAATTAAACTTGTTAACTTGCATAAAGGTATACATATATGTGTGGTATGCACACAGATATAGATCATTATGATACATGATATATCACTTTCAAAAATAGTAACTATACATTATCTTTCTGAAAATGTTAACATTTAACTTTTCCATCAATGATATAAAAAGTAAATCTTGTAAAATACCTTTATCTTGGTGTAGAGAAGGGTCAGGAAATCTTTAATGATTATTTGCTGGGTACCTACTCCACTGGACACTATTATATGCTACAGAAGACTGAGTAATTACAATTGAATTTATTCAAAATGAAACTTAACATATTCAATTTTTTGGAATAATTTCTGTAGTATGGGAATAAGCTCTTCTTTGAAGGTTTGATAAAATTCTGGTGTGAAGCCCTACAGACCAGGGCATTTTTTTGTTGGGAGATTTTTTTTTTATTGTTTCTTTGATCTCAGTATCTGAAGTTGGTCTGTTTAGGAGATCTATTTCCTCCTGGCTAAGTCTAGGGAGAGGATATAATTCCAAATATTGATCCATTTCCTTCACATTGTCAAATTTCTGGGCACAGATTTTCTGGTAGTATTCAGAGATAATCTCTTTTATCTTTGTGGCATCTGTTGTTATTTTTCCTTTATCATTTCTGATTGAAGTTACTAGAGATTTTACTTTTCTATTTCTACTTAGTCTTGCCAAAGGTTTGTCTATTTTGTTTATTTTTTTTAAAAAACCAATTCCTTGTTTCATTAATTTTCTGAATGATTCTTTTGTTTTCAATATCATTAATCTCTGATTTAATTTTGGATATTTCTTTTCTTCTGCTGGGTTTAGGCTCAGATTGTCCTTGTTTTTCCAATTGCATAAGATGGCTTATGAGTTTTTTGATGCATTTATGTGCCCAACTTAAATGTTCCCAGATTCTTGAAATAGACCTTAATTAGTCTGAGCAATATGATATTCTATAACATCATAATAACAGGGGACTTTAACACTCCTTTTACAGAACTGCACAGATCCTCTAAACAGAAATTAAACAAAGATGTAAGGGACTTAAATGACATCCTAAAATCTAGTTTTTTAGATTGCAGTCATGTGAATCGATAAATTTTCCTCTCAGGACTGCTTATACTGTATTCCCCAGCTTTTGGTAGCTTGTGTCTTCATTGTTGTTATGCTCAAGGAAGTTAATGGTTTCCTCTTTTATTTCTTCCTTCACCCAACAGTCATTCAGCATAAGGTTGTTTAATTTCCATGCCTTTGTGTGAGGTTGAATGTTTTTGTCGGAGTTGAGTTGCACCTTTAATGCCTTGTGGTCTGAGAAGATACAAGATAAAATTTCAATTCTTTTGATTCTGTTGAGGTTTATTTTGTGTCCTAGGATACGATCAGTTTTGGAGAATGTTCCATGGGCTGATGAGAAGAATGTACATTCTTTAGCTTCGAGGGGGAGTGTTCTATATGTGTCCTTCAAGCACAGTTGTTCTAGGACATCATTTGAGTCCCTTATATCTTTGTTTAATTTCTTTTTAGAGGATCTGTGCAGTTCTGGAAGAGGAGTTAAAGTCCTCTGTTATTATGGTGTTATAGAATACCATATTGCTCAGAATAATTAAGGTCTGTTTCAAGAATCTGGGAGCATTTAAGTTGGGTGCATAAATATTTATAATTGAAATGTCTTATTGTATTTTTCCCTTGACCAATATGAAGTGACCATTTTTGTCTTTTTGACTTTAGTTGCTTTAAATCCACTTGTATCTGAAAATAAGACTGTAACCCCTCTTTTCTTCTGAATTCTGTTTGCCTGAAAAATTGTCTTCCAACCCTTAACTTGGACATTTAATTTGTCTTTTGATGTTAGGTGTGTTTCCACAGAGAGCAAATGGATGACATTTTTTTAAAATCCAATCAGCCAATCTCTTCAGTGGGGAATTCAAGCCATTAATATTTATTGAGATAATTGATAAGTGTGGTAGCGTTCTATGCCTCTTATTTTGTGAAAGTCCATTGCTTAGTTTTATCTTTTGCATCATTGTAGAGGCTGGGTTTTGTTCTTTAATTTCTGGGTGCTTATTTTGCTGGTGGTCCATTGTGCTGGTCAATGTGTCTAACAGGTAAAGTATCCTGTACGGCTGGCCTTGTTGTGGCAAATTTTTTCAATGTTTGTTTATCAGTAAAAGATTGATTTCTCCATCAATTTTAAAGCTTAGCTTAGCAGGATGTAGAATTCCGGGCTAGAAATTGTTTTGTTTAAGTAGAGGTAGATGACCACTGTCTTCTGGCTTGAAAATTTCATTAGAAAAGTCTACAGTCACCCTGATGGATTTGCCCCTGTAGGTCAACTGGCGCTTACTTCTGACAACTTGAAGAATCTTTTCTTTTGCCTTGACTTTGGACAGGTTCATCACAATGAGTCTTGGATAAGCACTGTTAGAGCTGTGGCGACCTGGGGTGTGATATTCCTCTGAAAGAAGTGTGTCAGAATCTTTGGTGATATTTGGGAAGTTTTCATTTATAATATTCTCTACTATGGCTTCCATTCCCCTGGGGCATTCTTCTTCCCCTTGTGGGATACCTATAACTCATATGTTTGAATGCTTCATAAAGTTCCATAATTCTGTCAGTGAATGTTCTGCTTTCTCTCTCTTCTTTTTCTGCCTCTTTAACTATCTGAGTTATCTCAAGAGATTTGTCCTCTACCTCTGAGATTTTTTTCTTCTGCATGGTGTAATCTGTTATTGATACTTTCTATGGCATCTTTAAGTTCCCTATTGGACTGCTTCAATTTCTTCAGCTATAGAATATCCTTTATATATTCTTCATATCATTCATGACTTATTTGATTCTGTTTTTGGATTTCCTTTTGGTTATTTTCCATTTTCTCAACAATTTCCTTCATTGTTTTCATCATCTATTTTATTTTTATTTTTTATTAAGTCATTTGTACGTAGACCATAAATATATTTGTGTCACTATGGGATTCAGTGTGTTGATTATTTGTACAAATTGGAGTGTTTACATTCTACTAATCAACATAGCCTTCACCTCATTTACTCAACTACAGGATTAAGACATTTGTGTTCTACACCCAATAGATACACCTTGTACTTGCAATATGCTCCATAGGTGTGGTTCCCCTACTAATCCTCCCTCTATCAACCCATCCCCCTGTCTTTCCATCTCCCTTTCCTTCCTTCCTTCATCCTCGGCTGTAGTTGTGTTTCATTTTTCATATGCCAGTGTGAGTGATTATAAATTGGTTTCACAGTAGTACTGAGTATATTGGATTTTTTTCCGCATTCCATACTTTACTAAGAAGAACATTTTTCAGCTCCATCCATGTAAACATGAAAGAGGTAACATCTTCATTTTTTTAATGCTGCATAGTATTCCATGGCACACACATACCACAATTTAGTAATCCATTCATGGGTTGATGGGCACTTGGGCTTCTTCCATGACTTGGCAATTATGAATGGAGCTGCAGTGAACAATCTGGTGCAAATATCTTTATTGCCAAATGATTTTTGGTCTTTTGGATATACACCTAGAAGAGGAATTGCAGGATCAAACAGCAGATCTACATTTAGATCCCTGAGTGTTCTCCAAACTTCCTTCCAAAAGGGACATACTAGCTTGCATTCCCACCAGCAGTGCAGAAGTATTCCCTTTTCTCCACATCCATGCTCACTAACTAAGGACGTGAAAGATCTCTATAAAGAGAACTATGAAACCCTGAGAAAAGAAATAGCTGAAGATGTTAACAAATGTAAAAAAATATACCATGTTCATGGCTGGGAAGAATCAACATTGTTAAAATGTTTATACTACCTAAAGCAATATACAGATTTAATGAGATCCCTATTAAAACATCTCTGTCATACTTTAAAGACCTGGAAAAATTAGTACTTCATTTTATATGGAAACAGAAAAAACCTCGAATAGCCAAGACATTTTATTCAGAAATAAAAACAAATCTGGAGGAATCATGCTTCCAGATTTAAGACTATACTATAAATGAATAGTGATCAAAACAGCATGGTACTGGCACAAAAATAGAGACGTAGATGTATGGAACAGAATGGAAGACCAAGAGGTGAACACGAACACTTATCATCATTTGATTTTTGATAAGCTTATTAAAAATATAAATTGGGGGAAAGATTTCCTATTCAACAAGTGGTGCTGGGCGAATTGGCTGGCGAGCTGTAGAAAACTGAAACTAGACCCATACCTTTCTCTTTTAATAAAAATTGACTCTCACCGGTTAAAGGATTTAGACTTAAGACATGAAACAATAAAAATTCTTAGAGAGAGTGCAGGGGAAACACTTGAAAAAATTGGCCTGGGAGAATATTTTATGAGGAGGACACCCTGGGCAATCAAAGCAACATTAAAAATACATTACTGGGATCTGATCAAATTAATAAGCCTCTGCACTGCCAAGAACACACCAAGTAAAGCAAATAGACAGCCCTCAGAATGGGAGAGGATTTTTGCAAGTTATATTTCCAACAAAGGTCTAATAAACAGAATCCACAAAGAACTCAAACGTATTACTAAAAACAAAAACCAAAACAACAAAAAAAACCCCAAAAAACAAATGATCCCATTTCATTGTGGGCAAGAGACGTGAACAGAAGCTTCTCTGAAGAAGATAGGTGCATGGTCTACAGAGACATGAAAAAATGCTCATAATCATTAATCATCAGAGAAATGCAAAGCAAGACTACTCTGAGATACCATCTAACTCATCATTTGTATTTTAAATTCCTCTTCTATCATTTCTAACATTTCTTTATAGGTGGAATCCTCTGCAGTAGCTACCTCATGGTCCCTTGTGGAGGTTTCTGTGGACTTGTTTTTCATGTTGCCAGGATTTTTCTGCTGGTTCTTCCTCATGCATGTTTTCTTTTATCTGTTTCCTTCGCCTAATTTTCCTTTCACTTCCTCTTGGTCTTTTAAGTTACTGTGTCTCTGGCCTAAGGTTTCAATGAGTCCATTTGGTATAGGACTAAAAGGATGAGAAGATTGAAGAGCAAGAAGGGAAGAAAGTTTTAAAAAAAAGAAAAAAGAGGAAGGAGAGGGGGTGAGTAAAAGGGAATATTGACAAAAAGAAGAGAGGCACAGAAAAGGGAGACAGGAGTAATAAAGGTACAGTAGGGCACTTTGACTCACACCTTAATGACCCCCATCCTCTTGGGGTGCTGGTTTGGGTGGTTCCATTGATGTCAGCAGCTCTTTGCCAGCCTGAGCAGACATACTACCCCACCTCCACCAAATAGAGAGGAAGGAAAAAAATAGTATAAATCAAATGAAAAGAAACAAACAGAATACCTTACATGATAAAATTGGGGGAAAAAATGAAGAATGGGCAGAAACACTAGGAAAAATGAACTTCTTATTATTAAAAAAAAGGCTACAATGGAAAATTATGTTTAAAGTAGAAAAATAGAGAAGGATAAAAAAAGAAAAATCTTCTGGGAAAATGTTAAAATAAAAAACAAAAAACAAACCAAAACCAAAAAAAAACAACAACAACAACAAAAAAAAAAAACAGTGCACACATGTTGCTGAACATTGTCTGGGCAACAGGTGTATGAGATGCTAATCACAATGCTGTACAGCTGTATGAAATGGAGACTGAAGGTCTCTGCTGACTTCTTTGCTGTCAAACCCTGCAGGGTTGAGATCCTAAAACTCTCCTCAGCCCACTTAAAGGACACTTTAAACCATTAAATTTGGCTAAACAGAAGCTTTCCCGGGAAAGTAGTTGTTGCTGGGATCTCTCCTGAAGTGGCTGCCTGCTTATCCAGTGTGCCAAAACTGGCCTTACTCTATGCCCCTGAGGGTCGAGACTGCAAGGCAGTCCTCCTACTGCCAAACACTGAAAGCTCCACTCTTCCCTGGGGTCTTAGTCTCAGCCTTTGGCTCTGCTCACAGTGACTAGATTACTCATCCTGGTCTCCCAGCCCAAGCCTCGCTCTGCAATCCTGAGGGCGGAGCCTGTAGGGCAGTTCTTCCATAATGGTAGCTCGTGTGGCCCACAGCCAAAGAATATTAGCTCTGTTCCAGCCCAGTGGCTCAGTCCCATACCCTGGAGAATGCTTAAGATCACCTGTACTCTCACCCAAGTTCCCCTAAGGTAATTCAACTGAGTGCCCAAGTCAAAAAACAAAACAACCGGCTCGGCGTCTGTGGCTCAACAGGCTTAAGGTACCAGCCACGTACACCCAAGGTGGCAGGTTCGAATCCCCAGCCCGGGCCTGCCAAACAACAATGATGGCTGCAATAAAAAAATGGCCGGGCGTTGTGGCGGGCGCCTGTGGTCCCAGCTACTTGGGAGGTGGAGGCAGGAGACTCGCTTGAGCCCAGGAGTTGGAGGTTGCTGTGAGCTGTGATGCCATGGCACTCTACCCAGGGGGATAGCTTGAGGGTCCGTCTCAAAAAAAAAAAAAAAAAAAAGAAAGTGATATGAGAAAGTAAATCAAAGTAAAGGCTAGCCAATGATGGTAGGGGTTAATGCTACTTCAGGGTGAATAGGAAAGGCCTCTGTGAGAGGTAGCATTTGAGCCAAGATCTTAATTGAAGTGAAGGAGTGAGCCATCTGGGGGTAGAGCCCTCCAGGAGCAGGCAGTGCAAAGGCCCTGAGGTGAGAATATGTTCAGAATAATGAAATAGAATGAGAAAGGGAAAGAGTGGAAGGTGATAAGCTCAGATAGATGGAGAAGGGCCAGATCACACATAGCCTTACAGATGGAATTTGGATTTCATTTTCAGTGTGAACTGGAAGCCAAGAAAAATATTGGACATCTCATTTTAGGAATTTACCCCAACAAATTAATAATTCTAAAACATGTTAGCAATAATAATAATGTAATAGCTATTATACCTACTAATAAGGGAAATAGATTATAGCATATTTACATGTTGAAATAACAGCCACTAAAAGCAACAAATATGATATTGTAGCAACATGGAAAAGAGCTTAATAATAATAAGTATTTGATGATTATGTCCATATAATTAATGCCTGCGGGTAAATAGGGATTAAAAATAAACCTAGAAAGATAACCATGGTTGATTTGGACAATGAAGACAACTTAGTAGAAAGAGGTTTTAGCTGTGGTGAAATTGTTATTCCAAATAATTAGATTCTTAAGGGCATAGGCTAAATGGATTTTAGGGCCAGGACCTATATGTTCTCCAGGTAGTGAAGTAACATTTAGGGCCATGGTTCTCAACCTTCCTAATGCCACAGTGTATTTTCATTGTTACAAAGGGGTCGCAACCCACAGGTTGATAACCGCTGATTTAGCGCCTGAGTCTCTGGTGGGCCAAGCCTCATAACTGAAGAGCATCTCACAGCTTTTCCTCTTTCCTCTAGTGCCCTGGAGGCTCTGATCAACTTTGCCTACAATGGCAACCTTGCCATTGACCAGCAAAATGTGCAGTCATTGCTGATGGGGGCGAGCTTCCTACAGCTGCAGAGCATCAAAGACGCCTGCTGCACATTCCTTCGAGAACGGTGAGGTGATGTGGTGGCCTGTCTCATGGAGGGAAGCATGACTATTTCATTTCTGGAAACCCTTGCCAGTTTGCTGAATCTTTGGGGCCATATCGAGTTTTATGAAGAGAATGAACTGGAGATTACTGCGAGATTGTGCTGCAGAGATGATATTTCTTAAAATTACCATCAAGCAATACCCAGTTCTTTGGAATGAACCTTTCAGAACATGATTTACATAGTCCTGTTTGCTTTTTCCCTTGGCTTCAGATCCTCTCTCTCCAGTGTGGCCAGCTGCTAATGTAACTGATTTTTTACCAGGTTCATTTATTCAGTTCTCCCTCACCATCCCATAGCCATCTCCATCATTGCTTAAATACTTCCTTTCTTTGAATTTCTTGACCTTCTTTCAACTCTCTAAGAGCCCATCCAAATTTCACATCCTAGAATTCTCTATCCTTCCAATCCCCTGGGATCAATCATTGTCTGCTCTTTTAGGGTAAAATTGTGGATTGTACCCCACCCCTATTTTCAGTGCTTTGCCAATGAGTCTCTTGGGTCTTCTGTGACTTTTTAGCCAAGTAGATAAGAAGGCTCTTCCTTCCCCCTCAAGAAACAGAGCTCTTAATCATAACTTAAAGGCTTTTAACCACCAGAGGCTGGCAGAGTAAGCATCAGTGCTAGGCCATACACAGGGGAAAACTGAAACAGTAACCCTATGCTGTAATGCTCTCTCACACCCAACCTCCACGGATCCTTCTCTGATCACCAGCTTTCTGGCCTTCCTCCTGACTCAGATTAGCTCTTCTGAACCTCATCCCCTCTTAGAGAAGACCTCCTCCTCCCTCATTCTTACCCCACCAATCCAGTTCACTCAGCTTTGTGGACCCCATCTGCTGTTGACATCTTGCCCACTTGGTGCTGTTTAGAATTAGTGAGCATGGTGTGTCTGCTACTGGCCATAATAACCATACTATTGATGCCTTAAATGCACAGGTGCTTCTCTGCTGGGTACCAGGTGAATGGTTTCATCTTGAGGTAGCTGATACTGTTCCCAGTTTTGTAGATGGAGATCTCACGGTGAAGAGTACAGCCCCAAAGCCAGGTTTATCCTCCCTGAAGGGGTACATATGGGGATGTGGAACACAGTCTTTCGTATTCATTTGTGAGCTTCTAAGACACAGGTTGGACTTAGTTTGTCTCTTTGTTCCTACAGAACTTGGAGAATGGCCTTTTGACTAAGAAGACACTCTGGAGGGATTAAGTTGGCTAGCCTCACATCTCCACCAAGGGACAACAGCTCCACCTAGGGGCTTTTGAGGTTATCACTATTAACACTGGCCAGACTTTGTTATAAAAAGATGCTCAATAAAGTGATTTTTAGGCCAGGCCTAATTGTAGCACTCTGGGAGGCAGAGATGGAAGGATCCCTTGAGCTCAAGAGTTCGAGACCTGTCTGAGCAAGAGCAGGATCCCATCGCTATAAAAAAATAGAAAAATCAGGTGGTGCCATTGAGTAAGGTGCCAGCCCCATATACTGAGGGTGACTAGTTCAAACCCAGCCCTAGCCAAACTGCAACAACAAAATAGCTGGGCGTTGTGGCAGGCACCTGTAGTCCCAGCTACTTGGGAGGCTGAGACAATCACCTAAGCCCAGGAGTTGGAGGTTGCTATGAGCTGTGACACTACGACACTCTACTGAGGGCGACAAAGTAAGACTCTGTCTCTAAAAACAAAAATAGAAAAATCAGCAGGGCATCGTGGCTGGTGCCTATAGTCCTAGCTACTTGGGAGACTAAGGCAAAAGGTTCAGTTGAGCCCAGGAATTTGAAGTTGCTATTATACCAGTACCATTTTAGAAATAGGATTTAAGCATAAAGCCTAATGTTTTGAATCTATCCTTGACATTTTTTCATTCAGCCCTGCAGGACCCCATCTGAGACCTAAACCTTCACCTCATTCACCTCATTCCTGTCTTTATTTCCTGCTGCAGACACCAGAGGCCTGGTTTGCTTTTTTTTTTTTTTAGAGACAGAGTCTTACTTTATCACCCTTGGTAGAGTGTCATGGCATCACAGATTACAGCAACCTCCAGCTCTTGGGTTAGGCAATTTTCTTGCCTCAGCCTCCTGAGTAGCTGGAACTATAGGCACTTACCACAACCACCCAGCTATTTTTTATTGCAGTTTGGCCGGGGCTGGGTTCAAACCCACCGCTGTCAGTATATGGGGCCAGCACCCTACTCACTGAACCTCAGGTGCTGCCCGCTCACTTTCTTTTTCTTAGTAGTTTCCACTACTACCACTGATCCTTGGAGTGATTATCTCTGAGCCTGGCGATAAAATGTGGTGTGTCTCCCAGCTCCTTGCTTCTTATGTGCCCTTAAGGACAAGCACATGGATGCTTCGTTTTCAAGGTTTGATTGCCAGTGACTTGAGGAAAACCACTCTGAGCAGTTGCGGAAAAGGCAGGAAATGACAGCACAGAGAAGCTGCAATACAATCAAAGTTCATAGACCACTAGTTCCTGAGGCCACTTAGCCTGTTAGATCTTCAGCATGCTGATTTTTTTCCCCTTGAGCAGGAGTCCTCAAACTTTTTAAACAGGGGACCAGTTCACTGTCCCTCAGACCGTTGGAGGGCCAGACTGCGGGCCCTGGGACAAGTCGGCTGCTAAGCAGGACAGGCAGCAAAGACAAAAACACCCAGCAGGCCAGATAAATGTCCTAGGTGCACCACATGTGGCCCGCAGGCCATAGTTTGAGGATGCCTGCCCTTGAGGCTAGGGTTAGAGTGTTCTTATGACCTTTTTCCCAGCCTTCAGATGTATGGACCTCATTGCTTTTAGGTGAACACTAGAGCTATGTATTTTCTGAAACTCGTGTCAAAGATAGATCAGAACATTAAATATCTCTTTGTACAAGGGCATTAACTTAATTTAACTCAAGTCACTGCTTCCTGCCTCTGATAAAAACATTACATCTCACGTAGCCCTTTGCTGACAAAGTGGAGCTATGTTAGCAAGGAGAAAGGTTATAAAGTAACTGATGAAAGATATAGGTTTCTATCTACCCTTTAAGTTTATTTTTCTTCCTCTCTCACTTCTTTTCCTCCATGGGCCCTTTTCCTACGTGGTAGCTCTCCCTCCTCTTTCTCTACGAATTACCTCATAAACAGGCTTTTCACGTCCCATCCTCTTGCATATGAACTTCTTTAGTTGAGAAGTTGTGTTTTGCACTCAATATTATGCCAAGCCAAGATAGCCAAAGATGAGATAATGCCAGTAGCTATACTGATATCCTCGCCCTTGTCTTTAGATGCTATCCAGTTCCCAGTCTGTGGCATTTTGAATCTTTCTCTTGGGTTAACATTAGAGAAGCAGGAAATACTACACACATACTATAGAGGCCCAGGGAAGGCTTATCCTCTTATTTTTTTTTTGAGACACAATCTCACTTTGTCACCCTGGGTAGAGTGCTGTGGTGTCACAGCTCACAGCCACCTCCAACTCTTCAGCTTAAATGATTCTCTTGCCTCAGCCTCCCGGGTTATTGGGACTATACAGGTGCCCCCCACAACACCTAGCTATTTGTTGTTGTTGTTGTTGCAGTTGTCCTTGTTGTTTAGCTGGTCCAGGCTGGGTTCAAACATGCCGGCCTCAGTGTATGTGGCCAGTGCCATAACCACTGTGCTACAGGCATCGAGCCAGCTTTATCTTCATTTTTGTCCTCTATTCATAAAGCATTTTAGCAAATGTCATTCAATCACCATAGTGTTTTAGGTGAAAGACATTATTTGACAGATAACTGAGCTGGCATTCTGACCTTGAGCCCTATATTCCTAATGGCCATGCCGCCTTGCCTATGTGTTGCTCCTTACTTATGTGTCCTTGGCCTTTAGAAATTCACATAGGTTTCCAAAGTAATGGACAGGGCAAGTTTAGGGTAGAATGAAACTATGTAGAATTTTATTTTATTTTATTTATTTTTTTTGAAACAGGGTCTCACTTTGTTGCCCTCAGTAGAGTGCTGTAGCGTCACAGCTCACAGCAGCCTCAAATTCAAACTCCTGGGCTAAGCAATTCTCTTGCCTCAGCCTCCTGAGTAGCTGGGACTACAGGTGCCCCCCACAACCCCTAACTATTTTTTGTTACAGTTTTTCATTGTTGTTTAGCTGGCCCAGGATGGGTTTGAACCCACCAGCCTGGTGTACTTGGCTGGCACTGTAACCACTGTGCTACGGGCACCAAGCCTACTATGTAGAATTTTGACTAGTCATAAAGCCAGACTCACGAGATACTCTGCCCTTTCAATCCTTGATGGGTCTAATGCTGGGGACAATGGTGAATATTACTAAGTAAATATAACTCTATACCTATAACCTTAAACTAACATGGGGGGGATTTTAAAAAAGCATTTTAATGAAGGATAGTAGGTCTGGGCAAATTGTAATCTGGTGAATACCACCTTCTTTACTGATTATTAATTACAAAATTAGAATAAGAAAAGATCCTCTCAGCCAGGTGCTGTGGCTCTAGCCTGTAATCCTAGCACTCTGGGAGGCTGTGGCTGGTGGATTGCTTGAGTTCAGGAGTTTGAGACCAGCCTAAACAAGAACGAGACCCAGTTTTTAAAATAGCTGAGGGTGGTGCCCATAGCTCAGTGGGTAGGGCACCGGCTACATTCACTGAAGCTGGTGGGTTTGAACCTGGCCCAGGTAGCTAAAACAACAATGACAACTGCAACAACAACAAAAAAATAGCTGGACATTGTGGCATGCGCCTGTAGTCCCAGCTACTTGAGAGGCTGAGGCAAGAGAATAGCTTAAGCCCAAGAGTTTGAGGTTGCTGTGAGCTGTGACACTACAGCACTCTACCCAGGGCGACAGCTTGAGAGATTGTCAATAAGTAAATAAATAAAATAAAAATAGCCGGGCATTGTGGCAGGCACCTATAGTTCCAGCTACTAGGAAGGCTGAGGCAAGAGGATCACTTGAACCCAAGAGTTTGAGGTTGTGAGCTATGACACCACAACACTCTACCAAGGGTGACATAATGAGACTCTGTCTCAAAAAGAAAAAGAAAGAAAAGGTCCTTTCTCTAGAGCAGTAGGTCTCAACCTTCCTAATGCCAGAATGTATTTTCATTATTAAAAAGGGGTCGTAGCTAGGCATTGTGGCAGGCACTTGTAGCCCAGCTACTTGGGAGGCTAAGGTAAGAGGATTGCTTAAGCCCAGGAGTTGGAGGTTGCTATGAGCTGTGACGCCATGGTACTCTACCAAAGGCAATAAATTGAGACGCTGTCTCTAAAAAAATAATAAAAATAAAAAGGGGTCGTGACCCACAGGTTGAGAACTGCTGCTGCTGTCACTGAGATTTCAGAACCACACTGGGTTCTTTCATAATTTTCTTCAGATGAAATAGTAGTAAGGAAACAACCCTAATAAAAATTAAAACCACAGCTAACTTCATACTAGGTACATGCTGAGTGCTTTTGCCTACATTCCAGCCCCTAACAGGTGGGTAGCTATTGTCATCATCTTTTTTTCAGGTGTGGAAATTACTGACATTTCTGAGAACTTGAGGATCCCATCCATAGTTAGTGTTAGGGCCAGCATTTACCTCTGGTTTTCCTGGCCATGATTAGTGTAAGCCTGCTTTGGTACCTTGAGAACATGCACAAGTGGCCTGGGTTCAGTCTCAGCACTACTACTTGCTTATTGTGGGACTATGAGCACATTTTTTTTGGTTTCTCTGAGCCTTAGTTTTCCATCTATAAAATAAGAGCAATTACTACTTTGCAGATTGTTAAAAAGATTCTGGAGAATGTGTAAAAAGGCCTAGCAAAGAATTTGATTCACTGATAGTGCTTAAAAAATAATAATAATAGTAATAGCTGCTGCTATTTCTGGATGTCTGAACAGTTAGACCCATGAAGCCTTCTTTCTGTAAAAAAGTATAAGGATTCCAATATTAGAGAAGCCATCTCCCCCTGTTTTAAACTCTTATTCTATAATTTTGGTACCTTCCTGGCAACTAGAAGTAGAATGATACCCTAGATACTCAACCAGGAATGTCAGCAATGGAATGTAGCAAACAAGTTTTCCAGTATATGCTCTCCTGTTCTCTCCTGACAGATATCTCACAGGACTTCCCAGAGAGCTCATTCCCTTTCGGCACATAAGAGTACCAGGCCCAAGAGATAGGGATCTTTGAGGATAATCTTTCTTAATCTTACCTTTAGAAGCTGAATCCCAGATAAGTGTCCCTGTTGTCACACAAGGAGTTTCCAAGAAAGCTGAGGACAAAATTTGCTTGTTTTCCTTCTGTCCCTCTATCCAGAACCAACCTGAGAATGATCAAATATAACATTCTTTCTTCCTCTGATATTTTTCTTTTCATCTTTTCTTGTCCTAAAAGGCTTCACCCAAAAAATTGCCTAGGTGTGCGCCAGTTTGCTGAGACAATGATGTGTGCTGTGCTATATGATGCAGCCAACAGCTTCATCCACCAGCACTTTGTGGAGGTGTCCATGTCAGAAGAGTTCCTGGCCCTGCCTTTGGAAGACGTGCTTGAGCTAGTGTCTCGGGATGAACTGAATGTAAAATCAGAGGAGCAGGTCTGTAAGCACAGTAGCAGTGTGTGCAGGTTGCATGAGATACTAATCTTTTTAATCATTGTTTTCCTTTTTTTTTTTGAGACAGAGTCTCCCTTTGTTGCCTTCAGTAGAGTGCCATGACATCATAGCTCATAGCAACCTCAAACACTTGCACTCAAGTGATCCTCTTGTCTCAGCCTCCCAAGTAGTTGGGATTACAGGCACCCGCCACAACACCCAGCTATTTTTAGAGGTGGGGTCTCATTATTGCTCAGGTAGGTCTCAAAATCCTGAGCTCAGGTGATCTACTTGCTTTGACCTCCCAGAGTGCTAAGATTACAGTCATGAGCCACCAAGCCCAGCCCCTTATTTTCTGTTAATCGTTTTTACAAAGTTAAGATTGTGACATGTATGCAGCCATTGTATATTATAAGATTTTATTGTATGTATTTTTCATTAAAAGTTTCTGTGCATTTCAGTGTCTAACTGACATTCTATTGATTTATCATCTGTACTTCCCTTATTCTTGGATGTTCGGGTTATTTCCAGCATTTACTTTTAGAAAGAATCTGCTGTGAACTGGAAATAGCAAGTATAGAAAACATTTTGAAAGCATCTTAACTAGGCATGGTGGCTCACATTTATAATCCCAGCCCTTGGGGAGGCCAAGGCAGGATTGCCTGAATCCAGGAGTTCAAGACTAGGCTGGGCAATGTAGTAAGACACCATCTTACTACAGATGTGGGAAGATTGCTTAAGAAGAGGTGGGAAGATTGCTTAAGTCTGAAGAGTTTGAAGCTATAGTAAGCTCTGATCACACATGCCATTGCACTCTAGCCTGGGCAACGGAGTGATACTCTGTCCCTATCCCCCCAAAAAGAAAGGATCTTTTTCTAAGGGCAAGCAACACATTGGGGTCATCCCAGAGGGGAATGTGAAGTCAAGAGGGATTTTCTTTGTTAAGCAGAAAGAAATTATAGTATATTTGACTGCTGAAGGGAGTTTGCCAGAAAAGAGGGAAGAATTGGTAATGTAGGAGAAATAGAGGAATAGTTATTGGAATGATGTTCTGCAGTAAGTGAGAGAAGATAAGTGTCCAGGGCAGAGGGGGTGTGTATGTGATAGGAGCACAAGCTGTCCACATCCACAGCAGCAGGAGGGAGAGCAGCATGCACACACCCAGATACAGCAGGAGGGGGAGGAGGAAGGAAGATGCTGGTAGGGTCTTATGGACATTCTCTTCGACGTTGTTTCTGATTTCTCAGCTGAGAGGATGAGGGAGGAGTGTTTGAAACTGAGAAGAAATGAAAAGGTATGAAATAGTTCTCTAGGAAAGGTGAAGATTAAGTGGAGAGTGCTAGGGAAATGCAGAGGGCTTGATAGGAGGCAGGACCTGATGATATTAGTAGTCACAAATTTTAAACAAACTGGTCTGTTCTTTTGTGTTTTCTATCTGTCAGATTTACTGGTACAGGTGTGGGATAGGGGATAAGTTGAGTTTAAAGAGCTGGACTTCACCAGGTTAGAGATTTTTTTCCCAGGTGAATGCGATTAGAGAGAAAAGATGATGGCATGGGAATTGATGACACCTGTATAATAACCCCATGGGACCCATACTGGATTCAGGAGGTTAGGAAATAGGCCAGACGTAGGAGCTGGGGTAGGGGAGTGTCAAAGCTAATTGGATCTGAAAGGATTTGAGGTAGTGGTCATGTACTAGCATTCTTAAAATTATGAAAGAGATGAAGCTATTGATAATGACAGGGATACTCATCATGGAGGGTGAAGGTATTGGCAAAGCAAGGTTTGGGCAATTGTAGGGGTCCTCTAACAAAAAAGACAAATGTTGGAGTGATCAAGAAAGCATAAATGAGAATGTAAGGTGTTAGTAGTCAGAAAGGAGTGAAGCCTTTCTGTTCAGCAAAGGTGCAATGTAAGTTGTCTTAAAAAATAGTGAATAAGTGTTATTTTGGGCTGAGGATGGCTAGGGCTAGTGGTGAAGGAGATGTTGTATGAGGGGCTCCAGAAGTTTGTACCTGGCTGTGCAAGTACTAGGAGCATCACTGCTGCAAAGCCTACACCTATGGTTGAGAAATCTAACTAAAGCCACAGCAGCTTGTGATGTTTGAAATCAAGAATCTAGGCCTGCCTTGAGGAGCTCTAGGCTCTAAGAGGCAAGCATTAGGATGTTAGTCCCAATTCAGCTAATTTTCTGAAAGTCTGAAGAACCCCCACATGCACCCCTAGTGACCAGTAGAAAAGTGGACCCTGAGCTCAGCAATATAGGCACTGTGATTTAGAGGAAAGAGCCTCATCCCAAGGCTGGGATATCCTATCTCTAGCTATTCCAGTAATTAATATGACCTGGGCAGTTCACATGTATTGGAGTGATATATTTTATAAGGGCTTTAGAGTTTTAAAGGAGGACATCCTTGTGGCTGACTTCATTAGGAAAGGCTCTGTGGAGAACATGGATCTTGGCAAGGCCTTAAACAAAGGAGAGTGGGTTTAGATGAAGAGAAGTAAATGAGAGGGCACAGTGTGAATAGGGGACCAATTCAGGCTGGCTAGAGTAGATGATAGTGGAAGTTTGGAGGCGATAGGATGCAGGGGCAGCAGGAAGGAAAATACATTTTGTTGTGATGTAGAAAGAAATAAGATGCCACCAATGGTTGTTCATTAGGAAATCATAATGAAAGCCAAGAAGCTATTACAGTAACCTAGGAGGTGAAGAGAAATCAGGAATTTGGGATGACAAGTAGGAGGAGGAAAGGTTGGTGGCCCAAGGGACAGCTTCAGTACAGTAAATGGAGAGATTGAGGTTGTGGGTACAGGGATGTGGCCTCTGGGTGGGAGGAGTTTCTGCCAGAGCTTCCACTCTGTCATGGCAGGTCTTTGAAGCTGCACTATCCTGGGTCAGATATGACCGGGAACAGAGGGGACCCTGCCTGCCTGAGCTGCTGTCTAATATCCGCTTGCCCCTTTGCCGGCCCCAGTTCCTGTCAGACCGAGTACAGCAGGATGACCTGGTACGTTGCTGCCACAAATGCAGGTGAGTGAGGGAGGACCTGCGCAGGACACTGCTGAAGGTCTGGGCAGAGGAATTGGACCTGTTCCAGCTCAGGGGAGAAAGGATTTAGAGCAGTCAGTCTGCTTCATGGCACACAGATTGGTCTGCCCTCTCAGTGGGAAGAACTTGGAAGAGAAGGTGTTATACCTTGAGCAGAGAGATAAGCTATGTGGGAGCATCAAGGCAGACGAGGCTTTCCTTCCTTGAGTTATCTGAGGATTTTCTGACATCTTCATCTACTGAACTACAAGCACCTCTATACAGCCTGCCCTCACCCATTCCTACCAGCAGCACATTTGGTGGTACAAAGGGGACTTCCTGAGGTTGCTCACCTTCTTCAGTAAATATTAGTCAGTGCCCTGGTAATTGTGTCTCTGGTGAGTGTGGACTTTACATTTATAGTGATTAACAAGTGTTTACTGATACATGAACCTTTTGTCCAGAGTAAATCCTATTCACAACAAAATATTCTTTTCTTTTTTTCTCTTTTGCTGAGAATTTTTTTTTTAAGACAGAGTCTTTCTCTGTTGCCCTAAGTAGAGTGCTGTGGTGTCATAGCTCACAGCAATTTCAATCTCTTGGGCTCAGGCAATCCTCTTGCCTTGGCCTCCCAAGTAGCTGGAACTACAGATACCTACTGCAACACCCAGCTAATTTTTCCATTTTTAGCAGGCCCGGGGTCTCATTCTTTCTCAGACTGGTCTCAAACTCCTGAGTTCATTCATACATGTTAAAGTATCTTTCGGAGTGCAGACATCAAACAAGTAACATGTTTTATATACAGGTACCAGAGAAATCATTCTCTTGCTGTCTATTATAAGTGAAAATGTATAAAGCTGTATGTAACTGAAAATGTGTGAAATAAGGCTATAACATAAATAGTTTTTTGGATAGGCGCCCATAGCATAGTGGTTATGGCACCAGTCACATACACCGAGGGTAGCAGGTTCGAACCTGGCCTGGACCAGCTAAACAACAATGACAGCTGCAACAAAAAATAGTCAGGTATTGTGGTAGGCACCTGTAGTTCCAGCTACCGGGTGGGGGTAGGGGGCTGAGGCAAGAGAATTGCTTAAACCCAAGAGTTTGAGGTTGCTATGTGCTGTGACACCACAGCACTCTACCGAGGGTGACAGTGAAACTCTGTCTCAAAAAAAAGGGGGGGGGGCGGTCCTCGGCACCCGTAGCACAGTGGTTCTGACACCAGCCACTTACACCAAGGCCTGGGCCAACTGCAACAAAAAAATAGCCAGGTGCTGTGGCGGGCACCTGTTTGGGGGCTGAGGCAAAAGAATCACTTAAGCTGAGGAGTTTGAGGTTGCTGTGAGCTATGATGCCATGAAACACAGTAAAATTCTGTCTCAAAAAAAAAAAAAGAAAGAAAAATATTTTTTCATTTTTTAAAAAGGGGCTAAATTGTTTCTGTTGTACTTTGTAATTCACAAAGTATTGAGTATTTGATACTGTATTTTTATTACTGTATCATGTTGATGACACATTGTGTAATGCACACATCAGATGGTTTTATGAATTATGGTGAATGTTCAGCTGATGTTCCACACGAATCTCTCCTGCAGACTCCGTGAGAGCACTCCCAGAATGAGCTGTGACCTGCTATGGGTCCACTGTACTTGATGTTCATTTTTCACTCACAAATTTATTTAAATTAAAAAAAAAAAAGGGGCAGCACTTGTGGCTCAAAGGAGTAGGGCGCTGGCCCCATATGCCAGAGGTGGCGAGTTCAAACCCAGCCCCATCCAAAAACAACTCTACAATCCACCTGCCTTAGCCTCCTAGAGTGCTAGAAATAGATGTAAGCCACTGTGCCCAGTCCTGCTGGCAAAATTTTTGTACATACTATGTCCTTTCCTTTATTTCCACTCCTGTCAGGGGCAGGTGGTATGAAGGTGTGTGTCAAGTAGGGGTGGAGGCAGGCTGGAGGAAGCTGGGGCCCTATAGCCAATGTCTGAAGGATGCCATTGAGGAGTTGATGTTGGCAGTAGTAGCTATGGAAGGTCCTTATAAAGGCAACTAGACTAAAGTGGGGAGAGTGCAATGGAGGGGCAGGCTGGAGGCAGGGACTTGTGTCAGGAACTATTGGCTGTTGCTGCCATACAAGCGAGAGGTAATTACTTGCAGAGTAGGAGGCATGGTGGGAGCATAGGAACGGAAAGGAAGAGCTAGGTCTGAGTGGCCCCTGGATGCAGGCGATTTGTCAAACTTCCAAAATCTAGTGTTTTAATTATCGCCCTGTTTTTCTCATGCCTAGTCTATGTCTGTTAGAAGGTACTCATTCTGGGGCAGTGCCTAGGCTCAGTGAGTAGGGCACTGGCCCCATATACTGAGGGTGGCGGGTTCAAACACAGCCCTGGCCAAACTGCAACAAGAAAAATAGCTGGGCGTTGTGGCAGGCACCTATAGATCCAGCAACTCAGGAGGCTGAGGCAAGAGAATCACCTAAGCCCAAGAACTGGAGGTTGCTGTGAGCTGTGATACCACGGCACTCTACTGAAGGTGACAAAGTGAGACTCTGTCTCAAAAAAAAATGAAGAAGAAGATACTCATTCTGATTATACTAGTCAAGGTAGACGCTGCTAATCTTGCCCCTGTAGTTTCAAGCATGTCTCAATAGCTATGTGTGATTTCACCATTACTTACTTGGGTTCTTTAAGACCAAGCCTCTCAAAAGCCTTCTCCTCCCAGGTTTTCCCTGCAGTTCAGAGTTGGGGAGCCAGGCTTAGAAGTGCAAATGTGGACCCAGTGGGGAGGATACCTCCTGTTCTAATATCTTGTACCTTATTCCAGAGACCTTGTAGATGAAGCAAAGGACTACCACCTCATGCCAGAGCGCCGGCCCCATCTGCCAGCTTTCAGAACTCGGCCACGCTGCTGCACATCCATCGCTGGGCTTATCTATGCCGTGGGGGGCCTCAACTCAGCAGGTATCTTGCAACTCCTCTTTGTAGACCTCTGTCTTGGACTCTGTTATTGAAGAAGCACCAAACAAATTAGCCTGGCCCTCTGATTCCTCTCCTTTGTGCTACTACCACTTTTGCACCTCTCAATTTTATGTCACTGCTCTGCAGTTAGAGCATGTCCTGTACTCATACTATTAAATAAGAATAACAGTGCTGTTTAAAAAAGCCTTTTAGAAATTTTTGAGGCCTTGCCTTCTTACTTTACAGATGAGGAAGTTGAAGCCCACAGAACTTTGACTGTGTTCACACAAGTTGTTTTGGTAGTACAAGGACTAGAACTTAGATATCCTCCTCATTCAAACTAGCACTTTTGCCCTGATATCCCATTGGTTATAGCATTTCCTCTGCCATGGATAAGACACAGTCAGAAACCCAGATCTGTTACCAGGCTATTCATTCAGTAATATGGATCTCTGGGGTTAGACTGAGAATGCCCCCAGGAGAAAGAATATTATCCAGATACACAGGGTCTGCCACCATCAATAATACTTTTTACACTTCACCTCCTACTTTGAAACATACACATTCTGTACGAGCCATGTGTTATTGGCAGCTCTTTTATCATACAGTCAGGTTTTTAGGACTCCATGGGCCCTCCTGGGGAAATTGGTGAGCAGGCCTGGAAAGTTTTGTTTTTAACTGAAGGTTAATGAGAGGTAGTGGGTACTAGTCTGCTACTTGGGTTTTTTTTTGTTTGTTTTGTTTTGTTTTTTTGCGGGGATGGATGGGGAGGTGGAGAGCTAGTCTGCTGGTTGTTAAGCATATGACCTGGAAAAGGTAAGTCTGCAAGTCATTGTACACTAGAGTGTGGCAAGTGCTAAATGCATCAAAGTAACATGCAACATAAAGGGGAATTATTTTATTTGATTCTCACAAAAACCTGATGGAAAATATAGGGTTGGAATTATATCATTGCTTGTTGCTATAACTACTTATTAAGCACTGAATATGTTCTAACCATGCTAGGTACTTTACCTATTTTATATATATATATATACTTTACCTAATGATATATATATATATATATCATTTACTACTCATGGCAACTCTGCCATAAAAATTATCTCCATTTCATGTGTGAAACAAAGGATGGGGACACAGAACAGCTTGCAAAGGCCACCCAGTAGAAAGCCAGCATTGGAGCCTATGCCCTTTCCTCTGAGCATGGTTCCCATGCTGGGAAAATGCTGTGTCCATTTGCCTTTATCTCTGCTTACTCTGTAAGCAGGTGCAGTACCTGATTGTAACTGAAAACTACTCTATCTAAAAAGTAAGTGCCTCCTGTCCAATTCTGATTTTCCTTAAAGAATTAGGTTTGAAGCCAGGCATGGTGGCTCATGCCTATAATCCTAGCACTCTGGGAGGCCGAGGTGGGTGGATTGTTTGAGCTCATGAGTTCAAGACCAACCTGAGCAGAAGCAAGACCCCATCTCTACTAAAAATAGAAAAACAGGCAAGAGGATCATTTGAGCCTAAGAATTGGAGGTTGCTGTGAGCTATGACGCCACGACACTCCACCCAGGGCAACAGCTGAGACTCTGTCTCAAGAAAAAAAAAAAAAGAATTAGGCTTGAGATTATCATGGCCAAAATTTCTTAGTGGGGTCTTATATCTTGGATAATTCTATGGGAAGAGCTAATACAATCACTTCAACTGTCCATATAATTAATGCCCAATAGCTGTGATCTAAACTAGTGGTCTCATTTGTTTTAATTTGAGTAGCAAATTTTTATGCAGGTGATTCCCTGAATGTGGTGGAAGTGTTTGACCCCATCGCCAATCGCTGGGAGAAATGCCATCCTATGACAACAGCCCGTAGCCGTGTTGGTGTGGCTGTAGTGAACGGGCTTCTCTATGCCATCGGGGGATATGACGGCCAGCTACGGCTGAGCACTGTGGAGGCCTACAACCCAGAAACGGATACGTGGACCAGAGTGGGAAGCATGAATAGCAAGAGAAGGTATTCTGGAAGCCATGTGCAATCTGACCATGCACACTGAGCATCTGGGGATCACCATGCTACACGAGCAGGGGCACACAATAAAATAAAACACAAGCTTTGGCCTGGGAATTTCCTGCAGCCAGGCCAGCCACTGCCGGTACCTCCTGGGAGCAAGCCCCCATCTGCTTAAAAGTAAAATATCTGCCTTGTCCTTTGAGGAACTTGGGGAGACGAGACATGGACATGTGGAAGTTGTATTGATATTTAAGTGCCAGATAAGGACTGAAAATGTGTATTTTGGAAGATTCAAGGAGGGAGAGAAACTGGATTGGAACATCTGGAAGATTTCAGGGAAGAGGTGGGATTAAAGTTGAAATCTGAAGAATTAGGAAGGGTATACCTTTATTAGTGTTAAAAGGAATTCCAAGGTTTTTATCTGTATACTTTCTTTCTCCCAGGACTTCCCCACACACATGTGCTTTTACTACCCAGGAAATATATGAACCAAAGCAATGTTCTTTATTTCAGGGTCCGATACATTTTCCCATACAAAAGCACATAGATATTTGCAAGGCAGTCCAAGTTTGTATGTTATTCAGTACATTCCAGCTACTTCTTTCCTCTACCACTTGTCTGCTCACATTGCCCAAATAAATAGTATTAGTGGACATTGTTTAGCCTTCTTAGGGCTGATGCTGCTTGAGGCAGGAGAGGAAAGCAATCCAAGGCCCCTTTCCATTTACCCCAGACAGCTCTGCATGTATCTTTTATATTTTGAGCTTCTTTGACATGTACCTAATTTTAGAGGAAAAAAATTAAATGAATTTTTTTAAGGGGTAGTTCAAAAACCACTAGACCAGTGTTCTTTTTTTGGTTTGGTTTTGTTTGAGACAGAGCCTCAAGCTGTTGCCCTGGGTAGAGTGCTATGACATCACAGCTCACAGCAACCTCCAACTCCTGGGCTCAAGCAATTCTCCTCCCTCTGCCTCCCAAGTAGCTGGGACTACAGGCGCTTGCCACAATGCCCAGCTATTTTTTGGTTGCAGCCGTCATTGATGTTTGGCGGACCCAGGCTGGATTCGAACCCACCAGCTCAGGTGTATGTGGCTGGCACCTTAGCCACTTGAGCCATAGGCGCTGAGCCTGGACCAGTGCTCTTTAAAGGTAGTTCTGCTTTAAGGCCCAGTTCCATTTCATCCTTTTGGTGAAAACAGAGCGGCCCTTAAAGAGCACTGGTCCAGTGGTTTTCAAACTACGCCTTAAAAAAATTCTAAGTATGTGCCTCACAGATGCCTCACTGGTCGTGCTTCAGGGTCTCTACTCATAAGTGCATGTGGTAGGGGGAGGTCAGGTGACTTCACTTGGTGTGAGGAAGAAAAGTCAGTGAGGAAGTCTTGTGCCTCATAACAGCATCCTTGCCATAATGCATATGTTCCACATTCAGCCATCTGGATGAGCTGGGAAGGATCTTCGTTTGCATGGACAAGATCAGATTCACAAAGGATCAAGGTAGATTTGTTTTGGAAGAAAAAATAAAACAATAAGATCTGCTCCTCCCAAGAACGCTTTCACAGTTCTTTCCTCCCACTATCTTCACTTTGGTACTTCCCCCTTCTGCTCCTTGGATACTTTGCAGCTTTCTGTGATTAAGTGACTCATTGTTCCATGTCCCCAACCATGAGTAGATTTTTTGCTTTGACTACAGTCAGTTAGTTCTTCATTGTGTGTCTGCGCTGGGTCACTTCTTTGATGTCACTGGATTGGATTGTTGTCTTGGATTAAAGTGCTTTGAGTTTTCCTTTCCTTCACTGTGGTTGATGCCCTGTTATTAGCAGTGTGGGCCTAGTTCCATTTCATCCTTTTTAAATTATAGGCTACCTTAAAATGTTCTTAGTCACTTCTCTCATGACATCCCACAGTTTTCTGTCCTGCCATTTAGCGACATCCTCCTTTCTGACATCTTTCCTTTCCTTCTCTGCTAGTGTTCCAGGCCACTTCCATAGAGCTTTCTTACACTGGACTATTCCAGGTCACACTGATCAACATTTTTCCCTATCTCTTCACACTTGCCTTTACCTCCTAGTTGATAGTTAATCTCATACAGTTTTGTGGCACCTCTTTATTTACACTCACATTGTTGTTAAACACCTGTATTATTAATTTTTATATTTGCCCAGAAGAATAGTAATCCTATCTAGTGAATTTGTGATCTTCCCACAGTCCTTGCCTAAGACAAGTCTCTCTCTTTCAAGCTGGTTCAGAGAGTCTATTTTGTCTCTCAAAAGGATCAGTTTGATTTTACTACAGACACTTAAAAAGTAGCAGTAAGCCTAGTATATTTTATTTATTTATTTATTTTAAGACAGAGTCTCACTACGTCACCCTCGATAGAGTTCTGTGGCATCACAGCTCACAGCAACTTCAAACTTTTGGGCTTAAGTGATTCTCTTGCCTCAGCCTCCCAAGTAGCTGGGATTACAGGCACCCACTGCAGCACCCAGCTATTTTTTTGTTGCAGTTATCTTTGTTGTTTAGCAGGCCCAGGCCAGGTTCGAACCTGCCAGCCTCAATGTATGTGGCTAGAGCCCTAACCACTGAGCAACAGGCGCCAAGCCATTTTATTTTACTTATTTATTTTATTTTCCTGTTTATTCGATACCCCAACTCATTTTTAATCTTCTCCAGCATCAAGTATGAAAACTGAATTAGGCAGTTTAGCATTCATGCATAATTAAATAAAACAGTTTAACATTTGTGTTTAATTTCTCATAAAGTTTTGTATAAAACAAAGATCACATGATTGCACCAAACCCCTGGGTCTTTGATAATAGGTCAGGTTGGCTTAGTGAGGGGTGGAGGAGTCTCATTTAAATCTTGAGGAATGGGGAGGGCACGGTGGCTCATGCCTATAGTCCTAGCATTCTGGGAGGCCAAGGTGGGTGGATTGCTTGAGGTCAGGAGTTTGAGACCAGCCTGAACAAGAGCTGTCTCTACTAAAAATAGAAAACCTAGCGAGGCAGCACCTATAGTCCCAGCTACTCAAGAGGCTGAGGCAAGAAGATCACTTGAGCCCAAGAGTTAGAGGTTACTGTGAGTTATGACAACTATGGCACTCCAAAAAATAATAATTTAAAAAAATAGGCCAGGCATGGTGGCTCATATCTGTAATCCTAGTACTTGGGTGGTCAAGGCAGGTAGATTGCCTGAGTTCACAGGTTCAAGACCAGGCTGAGCCAGAGCGAGATCCCATCTCTAAAAAACAACTGGCTGTTGTGGCGGGCACCTATAGTCCCAGCTACTTGGAAGACTGAGGCAAGAGGATCACTTGAACCCAAGAGTTTGAGGTTGTTGTGAGTTAAGATGGCACTCTACCAAGGGTGATCAAAAATAAACAAATTAATTAATAATAATAAAATAAAGTAAAAAAATAATCTGAGGGATGCTGCTTGAGCAGACTTGAAGAGAGACCCTGCCTCTCTAAGCAATGGCTGTAATGTATGGTGGTCCTACCTTCTATGCAGCAGGTAGTGAGGGTTGAAAATAGCAAGTGTGGACAAATATAGTAAGTGCACAGCAAATAAGAGCTATGGCATCATCCACTAAGAGAAATTAGGGCTTGGCGCCTGTGGCTCAAGTGGCTAAGGCACCAGCCACATACACCTAAGGTGGCGGGTTCAAATCCAGCCCGGCCCACCAAAACAACAATGACAACTGCAACCAAAAAATAGTTGGGCATTGTGGAGGGTGCCTGTGGTCCCAGCTACTTGGGAGGCAGAGGGAAGAGACTCACTTGAGCCCAGGAGTTGGAGGTTGCTGTGAGCTGTGATGCCACAGTACTCTACCTCGGGGGATAGCTTGAGGCTCTGTCTCAAAAAAAAAAAAAAAGAAAAATTAGAAGCCATGCATGTAATGAAAACACGTCTGTTAAACTTTATAGTGAATTGCTGGGTACAGTGGCTTACACCTGTAAACCTAACACTCTGGAAGACCAGTGCAGGAGAATTACTTGAGCCACTACTTAAGTGAGCCATTACGTGAGCGGGAGTTTAAGACCGGGAGTTTAAGACCAGACTGAGCAAGAGCATGAACCCATCTCTACTAAAAATAGAAAAATTAGCCAAACATTGTGGTGGGCAGTTACAATCTCAGCTACTTGGGAGGTTGAGGCAGGAGGATCACTTGAGCCCAGTAGTTCAAGGTTTGTTTGGGTTTTTTTTAGGAGTTCAAGTTTTTAGTGAGCTATGATGGCACCACTGTATACTACCCAGGGCAATAGAGAGAAACTCTGCCTCAAAAAAAAAAAAAACCTTTATGGAGAATCAAATGGGAAAAAATCAGAGGTAACACAACAAACATAAAAATCCATTATGTTCAAGATACCACCCTAATCATTGTAGGGGTCACATAGATGAAGACCTTTTCCCATCTTCCAGGAGGTCCCCACTTATTAAGAGGTAGCAGGTAGACTCCTAGTACCCGCTGGTGCCAGAACATCAGGGGCGTGTGGACAGGGTCTTTTCTTGCTTACCACTCTTAAGTGGTTCCTAGGATGGCACACCCTGCAAGTGGCTGATAAAAATCTTATGAAAGAATGTGACTATGCAAGTGCTGTAATAAAGAAGAGAAGCCACTCTGGGAGTGTGGCACTGGAAGAGAATAATTTTCTTGCTAAAGAGAGAAAAGGAGAGAGTAAATTAGATCCTTAGTATGGTGAAGTAGAAGGTGAGCATTTCAGGCAGATCAAGGACTGAGAGAGTAAGAAGAGGAGATAGACCAGAGAAGAGGGGTTGAGAGCAGGAGGAACCACAGAGCAACTTCTGTTGCCTCAGTTTTATGCCTTTTCTTAGTCACATACCTGGGTCTGTTCCAGAAAGAGATAGTGAGGTTTATTTCACAGCATGAAAGGATGTTCCTGGAAGCCTGAGGCCCACTTGGGATGATGGCTGTATCTGTTTCAGTGCCATGGGGACAGTTGTGCTGGATGGGCAGATCTACGTCTGTGGGGGCTACGATGGCAACTCTTCCCTCAACTCTGTGGAGACCTATTCACCTGAGACAGACAAGTAAGCACTCCAGCTCCCCTGGAGCAACTGAATCTTACTAAACAGTATAAAAATGAGAACTGCAATTTTTATTTAAGCTTCTTGGTGGTATAGGATGTCTTAACCTTTTTTCCTCTATAATATTTTGCATATAATAGGTATTTAATAGCCTTTGCTTTAATGAACAAATGATTAAATAAAATGTTCATATAGTCTACATAGATTTTTTTGAAACATTTATCTAATAGTCCATACCTCTTAGCTAAATCACCCCATTTTAATGGGAATGCAGGTGAAAAGGGATAAGAAGTAGATGAATAACATGTTCAAAAGTAGTTAGGTAGGATATGATTTTGATATTTAGATTTCCCAAATAACCTAGGAAAGTGTTGATATCTATGCTACCAGAGTCCTTGTCATTCCATAATATGTATTAACATTTTAAATGTTCTGAAAAATTCTGCAGTAAAGAATCCTGTTTAACCCTATATTTTATATAATACTTATCACCATCTTTGGGACTATTTTATGGAATATTCCTTGGAAAATATTTACTCTTTTCAATACTTGAATTTTCTCTTATATAATAATATGTAAGCAGTAGTTGAAAGGACTTATTCAGGCACTCTTAAGCTAATAATTCTGTTCACTTAACCAATCGCTATATATTGGGCAGAAAGCTGGGTGTCTGAGATCCTTTAAGGAGCACCTGATATTGTGGGGCCACAGATGGATCATGATCCTCTCACTCTGGGGCCTGTGTCACGAGCTCTTGGGCACAGAGTGGGGAGTGCCTGCATTTTCCCCAGGGTAGTGAGTGGGGAGAAGTGGGATGGCAAGGATGCTTTCCAAGGTAACACCTATCATGGGTAGCTGTTGGGAGATGCAGCTCACAGGCAGGGAAACAGCAGGAAGAGAGACTCACGTAAATGTCCTCTGTGGTCAAGAACATCAGTGATCGTCTCAAGGACTACAGCATAGAGTGTGAAATGGAGGCAGAGCAGGCATGGGTCATATGTGGTATGGGGTGAAGCTGGAAGGAGCATGAGGACCAAATGGTAAAGAACCACATTAAGGAATTCAGACTCTGCCTTAGAGGAGACAGTGAGGAGCCACTGGAGGGACATGGTGCAGCCATTGGAGGACCAATCCCTTTGGCTGTGTGGTGTTGGGATGGGAATGATCTGAAAGCCAGGCCACCTGTGGTAGTGGTCCAGGTGAGAGGCCAGAGGTAGGGCAGTGGTAGTGGGGATGGGAATAAACAATGACTAGGAGGCAAACGAACTAGGACTTGGGGACCACAAGAATGTTGAGGGTGAGAAAGAAGAAGACAAAAACACTGAGTTTTATAAGTACAGCAACTAGATAGCTGCTGGTCCCATTAACAAGACCAGGGAGTACAGGGGAAGAGTGGAACTGTAGGATAGAGGCCTTATTTGAGCACTCATGGAATTGACCAGAGAAGGTGGGTTTGAAGCTCAGGCAAGAGACAGCAGCCAGAGAACCATCAACAAAGGTGGCGGGCGAGGTGATAAGAGGTATGGAGGTGTCCAACATAGTTCACTGAAGCCCTGCTGAGCTGTCTTGGGAGAACAGGAACACTGAATCTCATGCCTCCCTTCCTATTTTTACTCTTTCCTATTTTTACTCTTTCCTGAAGGTGGACAGTGGTGACCCCGATGAGCTCAAATCGCAGTGCTGCTGGGGTTACAGTCTTTGAGGGAAGGATATATGTGTCCGGCGGCCATGATGGTTTGCAGATATTCAACAGTGTGAGTCTGGGCTCCTCCTGGGCTGAGGGCACCTACTTTTTCCATCTTTGAAAGTTATTTGTAAAGACATTTGTTTGAAAAAACTTCAGCCTTGCCATTGCTGGATAAAGCATCATCTAGTGAGGTTTCAGGCCATCTATTACATCTTCTGAAATTCTTAACTTCTAGAGAATGGGAGCCAGGGTACAGAAAGGCTAAGGTGCAGTCCCCCCTGCTGTCACTGTACTACCCAGTTCAACTGTCCATCAATTGCAGCATTAGAGCTTATAAAATTCCCACCCAGAGTAAGCTCAGTTGTAGACCAAGTGTGAATTTGTAAACAATTGTATACCTCTGGATAATTTGTTTGCAGTTGCGTTTATTAAGCCTCAACAGAGCTAATCCGTGCTGTAGTGGAAAGCACTGTAGACAGATTACAGGAGATACAGCTCTCATCCCAGCTCTGTGACTACCGAGTAGTGCATCCTTGGTCACAACCTGTATTTATTTCCTTAGGTGCAAACAGAAAGGCCAAAGTGGCTTGGCGCCTGTGGCTCAATCGGCTAAGGCGCCAGCCATGTTCACCTAAGGTGGCGGGTTCAAATCCCCAGCCCGGCCCGCCAAACAACAATGATGGCTACAACCAAAAAATGGCCGGGCGTTGTGGCGGGCACCTGTGGTCCCAGCTACTTGGGAGGCGGAGGCAGGAGACTCGCTTGAGCCCAGGAGTTGGAGGTTGCTATGAGCTGTGATGCCAT
>CAUYQV010084144.1:0-27107 GCA_963574575.1 Galagoides demidoff
AAATGTCCCTTCTATACCATTCTCTTAAGTGTTCTGATCATAAAGGGATGCTGGATGTTATCAAAAGCTTTTTCTGCATCAATTGAGAGAATCATATGGTCTTTGTTTTTTAATTTGTTTATGTGATGAATTATATTTATATATATTTGTGTATGTTGAACCATCCTTGAGATCCTGGGATAAAACCCACTTGGTCGTGGAGTATGATTTGTTTAGTGTGTTGCTGGATTCTCTTGGTTAGGATCTCTTTGAATATTTTTGCAGTAGATGAGCTAATACAAGGTGGGGAGTAGGGGAATGAGAGAGTGGGGAGAGAGGAAGAGGGAGGGGATGGGGGTATCACTGTGTATGGCACAGCTCTTGGAGGCAGGATGCAATTATAAGAGGCATACCTAAAAAATGTAATCAGTGTAACCTAATTCTTTGTACCCTCAATGAATCCCAAACAATAAAAAAAAGAAAATTTTAAAGGAAACACTTTTTCCTGAAAATTACAAAAATAATAAAAATATAAATGTAGTTATCCTTTTAGAAACCACTGGTGGTGGGACATTTACTGAAGATGGTACTAATAGGATTATTTAACAGTTCTTTGTCTTTTAACTTTGTTTAATAGCTTATACAGGGATGAAAATATATTTTAAAATTAGAATATAAAAAAGGAAAAAACAGTTCAAATAAGGAAGATTTAGCACCTGGATATTTATGTGAACATGACAGTGCTTAACTATTTGACAGGTAATATATGTGCTATGCATATTAATTCACATGCTTCTCATAGCGGCTTTGAAGGTAGTGAGTTCTATTATTAGGCTCAGTTTCCACAGGCATCTGTGGCACACAGGATGAGGAGTTTACCCAAGGACATCCAGCCAGTAAGTGGCAGAACTGGATTAATCCTAGACAGTGTGGCTCTAGAATCTGTACTTTTAACAAAAACACTTTCATGAAAAGGAATAGAGCAGTGTTCAAATTTATTTCAAATGCTACTCATTTTATCATTGTGATTTTATTCAAATCACATCTGTTTAAACACATAACATTTTGCTCTGTTTTAGGAATAAAATTTAATGATTTTTAAAGCCATACATGCACCATCCAAAATCTTATCTTTAAGACATGATCTCAGTCTGATCTGAGCATTTTGTAGCCCTTTTATTCAACTCTCTATTATTAGGCTTCTCAACCTTTTCCTTATAAATATGTGTGGAACACCAAAAATAGAAGTTTTATGTACTTAAACTAGTTTGTTGAATTAGTTTATAGCTCAAGTTGACAAAGCTAGTTGTCTACCTAAAATTAAATGACCAGAGAACATCTTTACACAACCATCATCTATTATTGGTAATTGCTCTGGATATGCATTCAAGAAAAACTTAAGATAAACCATGTCAGATGAGATTTTGGAAATGTATTTGAGTCATTCATTTTCTTTCCTTATATGGCTCAATAAACTGACCAAATTTAGTCAACTATTTTAAGTCAGCAAGTCATGTGTCTTGTAATGTGCTGCCTGTGTTAGCTTTTGATTCTCTTGGCAACAATATTTTTGTGGGCATGCCTGGCCAACATCTCGTATATACTTTAAAAATGTTCAGGAGAACAGTTTGAACAATTTATACTACAAACTTAAGGATCATGTGCGATATCTATTTTGTGTCAAGACTTTTTGTTTTCTTGAGATAGGATTTTGCTCTGTTGACCAGGCTAGACTGCAGTGGTGTCCTCATAACTCACTGCAACCTCAAACTCCTGAGTTCAAGTCATCCTTCTGTCTCTGCCTCCTGAATAGCTGGACTACAGGCATTAACCCCCATGCCCTGTAAAGACAGGGTCTTGCTATTACTCAGGCTGGTCTTGAACTTCTGCCTCAGGCAGTCTTCCCACTTTGGCCTCCCAGAGTGCTAGGATTACAGTCATTGACAATACTTTAAGTATTTGATTTATATTAAAACATTTCAAAAACATACTACATTTATAAACAAAAAGAACAAGATTTTTTTTTCTTTTAAATATTACAAGTTATACATGTTTTGGTTAATGGTTTGCTTTTGTACTGCTTGAGTCAAAGTTAAAAGTGTGCCCATCACCCAGAAAGTGCACATTGTACCCATTAGATATGATTCACCCATCCCGCTTCCCACCTGCTTGATTTCCATTGAGTTTTACTTCCATCTGTGCTCCTGAGTATTGATCAGTTAGTTCTGATTTAATAGTAAATACATGTGGTATTTGGTTTTCCATTCTTTAGATACTTCACTTAAGAAAATGCTCTCCAGTTCCATCTAGATTGTTGTAAAAGGTATTAATTCATTTTTTGAATGACTGAGTAGTACTCCATGGTATACATAAACTACATTTCATTAATCTCATGAATTGATGGGCACTTGGGTTCCACATCTTTGCAGTTGTGAATTGTACTATAGTAAACATTCAAATGCTTGTGTCTTTTTGATGAAATGATTTTTTTCCCCCTTTGGGTAATACTCAATGCTGGGAGATTGCTGGATCAAAGGAAGGTCTACTTTTAGTTCTTTGAGGCATTTCTACACTATTTTCCAAAGAGGTTGTACTAATGGTAGTCCCACCAACAATGTGTAAGTTGTACCTTTCTCTCCACATGCTTGCCAGGGTCTATTGTTTTGTGCTTCAGGTATTTTTATTGGTGTTTCTTATGTTACATTGAACTAAAGGCATAAACATTTAAAAATCAACATTAGCAGTATTCCTGTATGTTAATCTTTTCAAAGAAGATTAATCACTTTCTTTAAATGGGGAAACTTTAATCATTTGTCCAGAAATTTTTTTGTATCTTTAGTGGTGAAAGATTACTCGTGAGATGACAAATGTGCCTCTCTTCTAGATCCTGCCTACTTTATCTTCACTATATTTAGCTTTACATCTTGATATACCAGAGCTATTTTTCACTTGTTCTTGTGATAACACATTCAGGTGTAAAGCCTCCTTTAGGAAGTATTTTCTAACTATCATCCTTCCTCCTTAGTTTTCCTTTTCTGAGTGCCCGTAATTACCAGCAGGGATGTCTTTATTTGTATTTACCATGTTTGTTTTGGTGTAATCATATGTTTTCTTCTGTAGTGGATGGTGAATATCTTGAACTTTCTAGCTCTTAACTGAATAAATTACCATAAATGCCCCTTTTTGCCAAGCAGAATATACAGATTATAATTTAAATTTCAAGTCCCATTGTTCTAATTATTGCCTCAATGCAGATAATTCCCAACTTGATATTTTCATCCTACATTTCTTTTCAGAGCTTCACACCTGCGTGGTTCCATAGGTGTACAGCCACCTATAAATACCCAAAGCTAACCAAATCATCTTTTTTTCCTCAGCCTGCTTCTTGAATCTGTGGTGTTTATCTTCATGAATGGCTTCTCCCTGTCTCCCTCCCCTCCTTCATAGCCAGTCTTTCATTAAGCCTTGTACTTTGTTAACTTTCTCTTAATGTAGTTCCCTTCGGAGTACAGGCATACCTTGAGGATTTTGTGGATTCAGATCCAAACCATTGTAATAGATCAAGTCACCCAAATGTTTTTGGTTTTCCAGGGTATGTAAAAGATATATTTCTACTATACTATAGTTTGTTAAGTGTATAATGACATCATGTCTATTAAAAAATTTCTATACCGGGAGGGTGATCAGAGGGATTACCTCTATGGTTTGTCTTACAAGGGTACAAGTGAATCTTTCTAAATAGTAGCGTATAAATGTCTTAACACAATAACTAAGAAAATTGACATAAAGTCTATGTTAACCAGTTTGATGAAAATATTTCAAATTGTATATGAAAACACCACACTGTACCCCATGATTGCATTAATGTACACAGCTATCATTTAATCAAGAAAATTTCTATACCAATATTTAAAAACACAGTGTTGCTAAAAGTGCTAACGATCATCTAGGCTTTCAGCGATTCATAATCTTTTTGTTGGTGGAAGGTCTTGCCTTGATGTTGTCTACTAACTGATGATGGTGGTAGTTACTGAAAGTCGGGGTGACTGTGATGATTTTTAGAAGTCAGACAGCAGTGAAGTGTGCCACATCAGTTGATTCTTCCTTTCACAAAGGATTGGATTCTCTGTAGCATGTGATACATTTATCCACAGTAGAACTTATTTCAAAGTTGCAGTCAGCTCTATCAAACCCTGCTGTGTAATATCCCAAATCCTTTCCTGTTTCAGCAGTGTTCATAATTTAGCAGGAATAGATTCTGTCTCAAGAAACCATTTTCTTTGCTCATCCATAGAAGTAACTCCTCATCCGTTCAAATTTTGTCACTAGATTGCTGTAAATCAGTCACACCTTTGGGCTTCACTTCTAATTTGAGTTTTCTTGCTATTTCCATCATATCTTCAGTTATTTCCTCCACTGAAATCTTAAACCCCTCAGAGTCATCCATGAGGACTGGACTCTTCCAAACTCCTATTAATGTTAATGTTGATATTTTACCTCCCATGAATCTTGAGTATTCTTTATGGCATCTAGAATGGTGAATCCTATCTGAAAGGTTTTCAATTTAGTTTGTCCAGGTCCACCATAGGAATCACTACCTGTAGTAGTTATACCCTTATGGAAGTGTATTTCTTAAGTAATGATACTTGAAAGTTGAATTACATCTTGTTTTGTGGGCTACAGAATGGATGTTGTGTCAGCAAGCGTGCAAACAACACTAATCTCCTTGTACGTTTCTGTCAGAGCTCTTGGGTGACTAGGAGCAGTCCTATTCTGAAGGGAGTCTTTTTTTTCTCAGCAGTAGATATGAACAGTGAGATAAAACCATGGTATAAACCATGCTGTGTACAGATGTGCTGTCATCTGTACTTTATTGTTTCATTTATAGGAGATCAGGCAGAGTGGATTTAGCGTAATGCTTAAGGGCCCTAGGATTTTCTGAATGATGAATGAACGTTGGCTCCAACTTAAAGTCACCTGCTACAGTAGCCCCTGACAAGAGAATCAGCCTGTTTTTAAAGCTTTGAAACCAAGCATTGACTTCTCCACTGTAGCTATGGAAGTCCTTGATTGGCATCTTTTAATATAGAAGACTGGATTGAAATCTGTAAACCACAGTGAGATACCATCTTACCCCTGTTAGAATGGCTTTTATTAAAAAGTCAAAAAAAATAGATGCTAGTGTGGATGCAGAGAGAAGGAACTGTTAGTACACATTAGTACAACTCTATAGAAATTTCTCAAATTTAAGTTGACCTACCGTTTGATCCAACAGTCCCACTACTGCATACTATTTATTTACCCAAAGGAAAAGAAGTCATTTTATTAAAAAGACACCTGCACTTGAATGCTTATTACAGCACAATTCACAGTTGCAAAGGTATGGAATCTACCCAAGTGCCCATCAATTTTTGAGTGAATTAACAAATGTGGTATATGTATGCCATGGAATACTACTCAGCCGTGAAGAAGGTTGATTTTTAATGTTTTTTGCACCAATCTGAATGGAACCAGAGACCATTCCCCTAAGACAAGTATCTAAAGAATGGAAAACCAAATAGTACATGTACTCACTATTAAATTGGAACAAACGATTAACAGTAAAACTCAAGTGGAAACCAAGGGAAAGAGGAGTAGGGGGTGGGTGAAAACCTACCTGATGGGTACAGTGAACACTATGTGAGTGATGGGCACACTTTTAACCCTGACTCAAGCATTACAAAACAATCCACGTAACCAGAAACATTAGTACTCCCATAATACTTTGACATTTAAAGATAAAGAAAAGAAAATCTGTGGTTTAGTATAGCTAGATCTTCCAGATAACTTGCTGTGGCTTCTCCATCATTACTGTACCTGCTGCTTTACCTGGCACTTTTATGTGATGAAGGCGGCTTCTTTTCTGAAACCTCATGAACCAGCCTCTACTGGTTTTCACCTTTTCTTCTGTAGCTTCCTTACCTCTCTCAGCCTTGGCTTGAGGGAATATTTTGGCTGATTGATCTTCTGTCCACACCAGTGAAACTTTCTCTGTCTCAGCAATCAGGCTTGCTTATTGTTTGTGAGTTCACTGGCATAACACTTAATTTCTTTCAAAAATATTTCCTTTGCATTCACAACTTGCCTGTTTAGCATAAGAGGCCTACCTTTGGCCTGTGTCAGCCTTCAACGTGCCTTCCTCCCTAAGCTGCTTTCAGTATTTTTAGCTTTTGACTTAAAATATTGCTAGAATTACCAAAACGTGACACAGAGACTCAATAAGCACATGGTTTTAGAAAAATACTACCAATAGACTTGTTCAATTGGGGTTTGCCCCAGACCTTCAACAGGTAGAGAAACACTATCCTCTAAGGAGCACAGTGAAGCGCAGTAACATGAGGTCTGCCTGTTACATCTAGTGCTGCTGGATTCAGGTTCTTCCTTCCCCAGATTGCTACTGTGAACTTTCTGAAGTACTGATCTGATCACCCTTCTACTTAAAAACACAGGATGGCCTTTTCAAACATTGTCTTCTTGACATTCTAAAATGTTTTCTTCTAGTTTGTCCTACTGCTGAATTGAGCTACTCTTTACTGGTGAGAGTATAGTAGATTCTGTTGATGTGTCAGAGCAGAAAGAGGTTGAAAATCATTGGTAGTCAAATCCAGTCATCTTTGTGTTATGTACAGACCTTTTATCACCTAGCCTTATCCTGTCTTATTGCTGTTTTATTCCACGTATTTTTTAAGTTACTAATGTCTTTGCTTAGTGATATAATCACTTAGAGATACAATGTAAATATAAACGTGAGTGCTTAGTGACATTTAACAATGTCAAAATGATGATGTTTGAAAAGTCCATCCTGTCTACGGCCATACCACCCTGAACGTGCCTGATTTTGTCTGAAAAGTCCATCCTGCCAAATGAATTGCTGCTTGAACTCTTTATGTAATCTTCAAAACCTTGCTCAAATATAAGCTTCTTACTAGGACCTCTGTAGAACCTCTTAGTCACAAAAAGATGTCTTTATGTCCTCAATGACAGTTTTGTATTTTCTACCCACTTGTTCTTATGGCCCTTATATGATCATTATTATTGTTTATGGACTGTCCTATATTATTATGTGATTTTTTTTACTTGTCTTTTTTCCTAGGGCCTTGGCATAAATACTGTTCAATATATATAATATGAAGAATGGCTACAGGAATTAGGGGTATTTAGCGTAGAAAAAAGAATATGTGAGAATTCTTAGGGAAGAAAGCTTTTCATAATATTTAAATGTTACCAGTTAAAAGAGGGATTCCATTTGATACCTGATGGTGCAAAAGGAAAGGTGTTAAAAGTTAAAGGAAAATGTATTTTCGCATGTACAGTTTACAAGGAGATAAGTAAAGTGCCACAGGAAGTAATAATAGTAGCCTCTTAATAAATGGTGGCCTATTATATTAGTATTTTCTTTTTAAAGTGAGGTACAATTTACCTACAATAAAGAACCCAATGGCGTGGCGCATGTAGCTCAGCACTTAGGGCGTCAGCCACATATACCAGAGCTGGTGCGTTCAAATCCAGCCCAGGCCTGCCAAACAACAATGAGAACTACAACAAAAAATAGCCAGGTATTGTGGGGGGCACCTGTAGTCCCAGCTACTTGGGAGGCTGAGGCAAGGGAGTTGCGTAAGCCCAAGAGTTTGAGGTTGCTGTGAGCTATGATGCCACAGCACTCTACCGAGGGCGACAAAATGAGACTCTGTCTCCAAAACAAAACAAAAAACCCACCAAGTTTAAAATGTCTGATTCAGTGAATTTTTTCATATGTATATGCCTGTGTAATAAAAATCACCCAACATTGCCAGCCCTCCAGGAAATCATCGTGTCCTTTCTTTCAACCTGAGCCGGGTTTTTGAGTTCTATCACTAGCGCGTTTATCTGGAAATCTGTAGCACGTGTCCTCCTCTATCTGCCTTCCTTCACTTGCCTGTTTATCTGTGAACTTCAGCCGTGTTGTTGAAGATAGCAGTTCTTTTTTGTTCCATGTTCTTTTTTAATGAATGTATATTAAGATTCTGTTAAATGAATAGGATTCCCCCCCCCCACAGTACACCTCCACCCCATGAATTCATCAAATCTATACAACTTTAGTAAATACCGTCAGATGATTTTCTGAAATAGGTGTGGTTGTGTGAATGTTATACATTCATCAGGAATTTAGTTTTTTCTCCACGTGATAATAACCTTAATGCTTTTTACTGAAGAGTCAAGTTTTTAATTTTTTTATGTAAACTCTGCCTATTTATTGGGGTTATTTTGAAAAAAATATTACAGTCTCACAACCAATGCTTTTAACCTTTACAATATATTCTTTTAGTTTTTTGTGTGAATCTTTTTAGTAAAGTTGGAATCATATTAAGCATCCTTTCTTAAAAATTAACATTATAGGGCAGCGCCTGTGGCTCAGTGAGTAGGGTGAGGGTGGTGGGTTCAAACCTGGCCCCAGTAAAACTGCAGGAAAAAAAAAATAGCTGGGCATTGTGGCGGGCACCTGTAGTCCCAGCTACTCAGGAGGCTGAGGCAAGGGAATCGCCTAAGCCTAGGAGTGAGAGGTTGCTGTGAGGTGTGACTTCATGGCACTGTACCAAGGGTGACAAAGTAAGACTCTGTCTCTTAAAAAAAAAAAAATTAACATTATAGGCATTTCCCATATTTTTTTATTTTTTTTTACACACCTGCATTTGCAGACTTTTAAAAATAACTTAATACTCATATGGCCATACCACTCTGAACACACCACACCTTTCTCTTCTTGAAAGCTAAGCAGGGTCAGGCCTGGTTAGTGCTTAGATGGACACTGCCTGGAATACTTAGTGTTGTAGGCTTATAACAACCAAGAAGTCCTAAATATCTGTAATATATTGTGGGCCTTTCCCTAAATCCTTTTATGAACAATAATTTCTTATTTGCTTGACATTATTCTGCATTTTACAAAAAAAATAATACTTGTACTATATACATTTATTAAGTAGAGATTGATACTTCTTATTGATGATAAAACCAGGATACTGTTTTAAAGAATATGAGATTTAAAAGAGATTTAGGCAGAGAGATTTAATTAATATCTTTTCTCAAGGAAAATTAGTGATGACTCTTGTAAGTAGATCTAAAGTTATTTCAGGTCACTCTGAGTCAATAGTTCATCTCAAGTAACATTTTATACTACTTTCTAACAGAATTTTGATGTTTCTTCTTTTCTTTGTTAACAGATAGCTGTTGCTGTCAAATCTCTGTCTTTCCTTTATTATGTGTAAGGTGTGTTCTGGGCACTTTCGGACCCAGCCATAGGTTACTTGTAACCTGATTCAGAGAGAGGAATCACAGATACTTCAGAATTTTAAACATGGCAGGGAATTTTAGTGATGTATAACCCAGCTTCTTCCTTTCACTTGAAATATGAAGACACTAAAACCCCCAGTGATTGAATTAGTTGTCCACAGCTCAGAATTTGTGGCAGAGCCAGAACTAGAACCTAAAACCAAAAGCTATGATTCCTCTCAGTGCTTTTCCCCTTTAGGTACATTGTGTGGTGCTTTTCTTGACATAACTTTGTCATTTTTCTTCTTAGGGGAATGCTATTAAAAGCATTTCTTTTGCTTCTGTGGCAGGTGAAAGAAAATTGGTTTAATTTATACAACAAATACTTATAACGTAACTAAGATGTGAGCTATACTGTTGCAGAGACTACAGGCAGGTTAAATGTGTTGATCAACTAGGAACATCTGTGAAAAGCAGTGTGTTAGTACGGAAAGAGCTTAGTTTGGGGGTCTGAGAGTCTGTGTTAGAATCTCAGCTCTGTCATTTCCAGTGTTTGTGATTTATTTAAGCTGCTAATTCTCTTTGAATCTTAGCTTCCTCCTTCATTCATTCACTCACTTCTTGAGACCCTTCCACATGCTAAGAAGGTACTTCATGCTTTGAAGGGACTGGGAGGATAACAGCAAAGTTCCTGCTTTCATTAAGCCCTCATGCTGGGTGTAGGGTAAACAACTGGTTACAAAATTGGCAAAATATATAGTATGTGTGATGATAAATGGTATGGAGAAAAATGACGCAGATACTCAGGATATGAAATGGTAGAGTAGTGCTGTGAATTGGTTGGCTTTTGTTTGTTTGGGCTTAAGAGATCCTCCTGCCTCAGCCTCTGGAGTACCTGGGATTACAGGTGCCCGCCATGATGCCTGGCTAGTTTTTGTATTTTTAGTAGAGACAGGGTCTTGTTCTTGCTTAGGCTGGTCTTAAGCTCCTGAGTTCAGGCAATCCATCTGCCTTGGCCTCCCAGAGTGCCTGGCCTGTAATTTACATATGGTGACCAGGAAAGGCATTACAACAGGTGACAGTTAAGCAAGACTTAAATTTGCGAATGTGACAGGCATATCTCACACCTTGCTTGTTTGTAATGCCGATTCCTTAAGTGTGACAAGCCAGCCCCACACTGCTTTTTTGTAGGTTGAAACCCCAGTTAAGAAGCTCTTTTGGCTCAGTGCCTGTGGCTCAAGTGGCTAAGGCACCAGCCACATACACCTAAGGTGGACTGTTTGAATCCAGCTTGGGCCCGCCAAACAACAATGATGGCTGCAACCCTACTTGGGAGGCGGAGGCAGGAGACTCACTTGAGCCCAGGAGTTGGAGGTTGCTGTGAGTCGTGATGCCACTGCATTCTACCCAGGGTGACAGCTTGAGGCTCTGTCTCAAAAAAAAAAAAAAAAAAAAGCTCTTTTGTGTTTTCTCCATCAGTTATACTCTGTCTTTCTGCCATCTTATTTTTTTATTGTTGATGTATTTTCATCCCTTGAAAATAGTTTATTTTCCCAAATATAAAAATACATGGACTTCTTTTGGTGTTAGGTACTGGTTAGCTTTTAATGTGCTAGTTTTAAGCCCCTTTAATGGGTGGGAAGGTAATGTTTTATGTGTAACAAAATCTATTAAAACCACTTTTTATGACACTCAGTCTTTATTACTTTCAGTAGCTACCTAAAAATGTTTTTGAGGATTCTTAATAAACTTGATTTTTTTGTGCATTTATCAGGGTAGCACATTAATTTTCCAACAGAGATGTCTTGGCAGTAAACCAAAGAGAATAGTATAAACTAATGAGTCTGTTGATTGATCATATTAGAACCATTTTTAAAGAATGTAGAGAGGGTAGTCATCAGTCCATACACTCAATTCTGTGATCACAGATAAGAAACAGGAGTTGACTAGCTTATTTACCCTGTTTTTCTTTTTTTTTTTTTTTAGACAGAGCCTCAAGCTTTCCCCCTGGGTAGAGTGCTGTGGCATCACAGCTCACAGCAACCTCCAATGCCTGGGCTCAAGCGAGTCTACTGCCTCAGCCTCCCAAGTAGCTGGGACAACAGGCGCCTGCCACAACGCCCAGCCATTTTTTTTTTTTTTTTGGTTGCAGCCGTCATTGTTTGGCGGGCCCGGGCTGGATTCAAACCCGCCACCTTGGGTGTACATGGCTGGCGTCTTAGCCACTTGAGCCACAGGTGCCGAACCTACCCTGTTTTTCTTAAAAGCCACTTGCCCCTCTGAGCAAATAGTTTTGACTTGTGCATTAGGAAGAAAGCCCTTTCATCAGTTTCTTGAATAGATTACATGCCATCTTCCTAACCCCCGAAATCATCTACCTTTGTGTATGGTACAGACTTCATGTTCTTAAACAGAAATCCTTGGTAATACATGTTTTTCCATAGGGACTATATTATAATGATTCTGAGTAGCACCAATTCTAGAAAGCCTCCCCAGAGTAGAGAGCATATTTATATCTATGAATCTAACCTATCTCATAAGACATTTATGAAGTGCTTATATTGTATTTATCATTATAGGTTGAATATCCCTAATTTGAAAATCTGAAATCCAAAATACTCCAGAATCCAGAGTATTTGATCACCAGCATGAGTGTCAAATACTTGTTAAGCATTTCAGATTACAGATGTTAAAGTGGTATAATGCAAGTGTTTAAGAATAAAAAAAATCTGAAATCCAAAATGCTTCTCATCCCAAGCATTTTGAATAAGGAATTTTTTTTTTTTTTTTTGCAGTTTTTGGCAGGGGCTGGGTTTGAACCCACCACCTCCAGCATATGGGGCCAGTGCCCTACTCGTTTGAGCCACAGGCACCACCTAATAAGGAATGTTCTAACCTGCAATACATTTTCAGTAAATGGTTCCTTTTAGAGAATTTAAATTTTAATTTAAAAAGCTAAAGATTGTACATGTAAATAACTACAGTATATAAATATATACACATATAAATCTCCATAATACAATGAAGAAACTTTTGATGGTCATTAGAGTTCCAAACATTGGTATTGGAGAGATTGCTTCCACCTGGCTGAACAGCTTCTTGTGCTAGACCTGGAAGAGGGGGAAGAATTAGTATGTGCTTTGTTTTATGGAGCAGATATGTAATGAGTGCAGATGAGTAAAGGCACCAAAGCTAAAAAGCACGGATTATAAATAGAAAACAACATGGAAGTCACATTGATTGGATGAAGAGTATACATTTGAGAAATATGTATTATAGATATCTCTGCATGCTAGGCTCTGCTTTAGGTGTCCTATCTAGTGAGGAATGAAACAGACAAATTTTCGTTTCTGTTGGAGGTGGTACAAAACATAAAAATAAGATAACTGTGAATATTTGTGTCATATTGATGACAGAGTAGGTGGAATTTACTCATTCATCATTCATTCTTTTATTTGAAGACAGGGCCTCCCACTGTTGCTTGGCCTAGAGTGCCGCATTGTCATTATAGCTCACTGCAGCCTCAAACTCCTGGGTTCCAGCAATTGTCCTTCCTTAGCCTCCTGAATAGCTGAGACTGCAGGTACAAGGCCAGGCGAATTTTTGTTTATTTCTTGTAGAGAAGACTTCTTGCTATTGCTCACGCTGGCCTTGAGCTCTTGGCCGCAAGTAATCCTCTTTCCTCAGCCTCCCAAAGTACTGGGATGGCAGGCATGAGCCACTGCTCCCAGCCTTAGGAATTACTTCAAAAGGATATGCAGGAGGGCCTTTCTGAAGAAGAAACATCCCCATTGAGACTTGTGTGATGGGAAGGAGCCAGCTGGCCTAAATCTGGGGCAGAGCATTCCTGGCAGTGTAATCAGCAAGAACAAAGGCTGAAGTATCTAGTCAAGGCATAGAAATCCCCACTGTAGCTGGAGCAAGGTGATCTTAGAAACTGCTATGAAGTGCAAGTACTTTGGAGAGGGCTTTTATGAAGATAATGTATAGGAATCAACAAATCAATATGACCTGGCCCTCATAAACACTGATAAAAGTTCCCTTCTTGTTTATTGTAGAGCTATGAATTCTAAAACTTCTTCATTTCAGGACCTCTTTTTACCCTTTAAGAATTTTTGATGATTCCAATGAGCTTTGGTTTCGGTAGGCTATGTATATTAATATTTAGAATCTTAGGATTAAAATTGAAGATTTAAAATATTTTTTAATTCTTTTTTAAAAAATAGTAATTTGCCCATGTTACATAGGAAGCATTTTTAAGTATAATCCCTAATTCAGTTTTTCTTGGAAGTTTGGATTTAACTTTGGTAACAAATATACTGTTGCTTTTCTTTTAGTGGGAGACTCATTTTGTTCATTTTTAAGAAAATACCCCAAAATTGAAGTTAGATTTTTAACCCTAGTTTGTCATTTAAGTAGGAATAATATTCCATGGAAAGGTGGCTAGTTCAGCTTCCAGCTCAGTTTTATAAGTGCTTTCCCTCTAGACACCCTATTTCTCAGAATAATTGCTCGAATGCATACGTCCAATCTTGTTTCACAGAATACTAAAAAGACATGTATAAGGGATCAGGATTTAATTAAATACTTCTTTTCAAGGACATTTGTGAGTTTTTAAAAATAGAGTATAGTGGTCATGGCAGTGACTGTTTATAGAGATTTTGGGATTGTTAACAGAGGTTTGGGGGTTGTTAATAGAGATTTGGGGGGTTTGTTTGTTTGCTGCTAAGACATCTGCAGTTTTACAGCTAAGACTTTTAATCCATCAAATGGACATGTCAACAAAATTTAAAGGAAAATAACATCTCAAAATTATTTTGAAAATAGTTTTGACTTTGTCAGCTCCCTGAAGAATCTTGCATTCCCCCTCCCCTCAGCAGACCACACTTTGAGGTCTATTGCCTTACAGAATATTACTGGTAGTTATAATGTTTTGATCGTTTGTATTTTAATGTGTATTTGTTTTGCTAATTGGGTTCCCATAAAGAGTCTAGCTATATTTAGTACTGTTATATGTGTATCTATGCAGGGACTCTTAAAATTTAGTTAGTATCATTGGCCTGTTTGACAGTGTATAATCAAAATAGCAGCAGATTGAGAGAAAATATTTATAACACTAAAGTCCTGACTTGAACATCATATATTACAGTGCAACCATATAACAAAAACACTTGTACCCCCTAAATCTATTAGAAAACAAAAAAGACTACTGACAAGTGATGTTGGCTCATGCCTGTTATCCCAGCACTTTGGGAGACTGAGGTAGAAGGATTGCATGCTCATTTGTGGCTAGGAGTTCAAGACTAGCCTGGGTAGAACGTAGTAAGACCCTGTATCTACACAAAATTTTAAAAAGTTAGCCAGATATGGTGGTGTGCACATGTCCTAGCTACTTGGGAAGCTGAGGCAGGAGGATTGCTTGAGCCCAGGAGTTCAAGGTTACAGTAATCTACAGTGGTGCCCACTGTATTCTATCCTGGGCAAAAGAATGACACCATATCTCTTAAAAAAAAAATAGAAATAGGGTGGCACCTGTGGCTCAAAGGAGTTGGGCGCTGGCCCCATATGCCAGAGGTGGCAGGTTCAAACCTGGCCCCAGCCAAAAACTGCAAAAAAAAAGAAAGAAGGAAAAGCTACTAAGTAGGAATTTTGTTCTATTGATGTATTTTTTAGAGTATTGATTCAGATTTTTTTCAATCATGTATTCTGTTTTGTTTTTAGGCTTGCATTGATGATAATGTTGATATGGTGAAGTTTCTGGTGGAAAATGGAGCAAATATTAATCAACCTGATAATGAAGGCTGGATACCACTACACGCAGCTGCTTCCTGTGGATATCTCGATATTGCAGAGTAAGCTAGTTATATGGGGTTCCCCCCCCCCAGAGGGTATAAATGATTAGGTTATAGTGTTTGCATTTATTAGGCAAGATCCTATTATAGTTGTGCCCCTCACCTAGGTGTGTACTGTATGCTCTTACTTTGTGCCTATCAGGTGACAGCATATCACTGTCCCTCTCTCCTCTCCCTTCCTCCCACCTCCCCCCAACTTGAATTAAATTGAGTTTTTCTCTTATGTAGGCATGTATTTATTTACTGGCTTCCATTAGTATCAAATACATTGGATACTTTTCCATTCTTATGATACTTTACTAAATAGACTCTACCATTCAGCTCTATCCAGGTTAATAGAAAAGATGTTAAATCTCCATCTTTTTGTGGCTGAATAGTATTCACGGTATACATATACCCATTTATTAATCTACTCATGGGTTGATTGGCACTTGGTTGATTCCACATTTTGGCAATTATAAATTGAGCTGCGATAAACAAATGTGTTTTGGTTTCATTCTGATTCTATTCTATCTATTTAATTTATTTTTATTGTTTAGTTATTAACAGATTTATGTATTATTTGTTATTTTTCCTTTTTTTAATTTCAGAAAATTACAGAAGTACAAACATTTTGGTTACATGAGTTGCTTTTGTACAATTTGAGACAAAGTTATGAGTGGCCCATCACCCAGAGAATGTGCATTGTATCCACTAGGTGTGAGTTTATCCATCCCCTCTCTCCCTCCCACTTGCTTAATTTCTGTTGAGTTTTACTAGCACATGAACACATAAGTACTGATAGGTTAGGTGAGTACTTGCGCTGTTTATTTTTCCAATCTCATGATACTTCACTTGAATGGTCTTCAGTTCCATCTACGTTGTTAAAAAAGACATTAGTTCACCATTTTTTCTTTATGGCTGAGTAGTACTCCATGGTATATATTTACCACATTTTATTAATCCACCCATGAATTAATAGACACGTAGGTTGATTCCACATCTTTGCGATTGTAACTTGTCTTGCAATAAACATTTGAGCGCAATTGTATTTTCAATAAAATGGCTTTTTTTTCTTTGCTGAATCAAAAGGTAGCTCTACTTCCGTTTGGTTCTTGAGGAATTTCCATATTGCTTTCCATAGTTGTACTAGTTTGCAGTCCCACAAACGGGGTATGAAAGTTCCCTTCTTCCTGTATCCATACCAGCATCTGTTGTTTTGGGACTGTTTGATAAAAGCCATTCTCAGTAGAGTCAGGTGATATCTCATTGTAGTTTCCTTGATGATTATAGAGACTTGGAGCACTTTTTCATATATTTATTGGCCCTTGGTGAGTCTGCCTTTTGAAAAGCTATTCATGTCTTTTGCCCACTATGTTATGGGGTTGTTTTTTCTTTTTCTTTTTTTTTTTTTTCTGATTTGTTTGAATTCTTTGTAGATTCTGGTTATCAACCCTTTTAGATGTATAGCATGAAAATTTTCTCCCAATCTATATGTTGTCTGTTCACTTTGTTAATTGTTTCCTTGACTGTCCAGAAGCTTTTTAATGTGATCAGGTCCCATTTGCTTATTTTGCTGTGATTGGGGTCTTCTTCATAAATTCTTTGCCCAGGCTTGTACTATAAGTGTTCTTCTAGAACTTTATAGTTTCATGCCTTAGGTTTAAGTTATCCTTTATGAGTTCATTTATGCAGGTGGTGAGAGGTGTGGATCCTATTTCAGTCTTCTACATGTGGGTGTCCATCTTCCCTAGCACCATTTATTGAATAGATTCTTTTCCCCAGTGTATGTTTTTGTCTGCTTTGTCAAAGATCAGTTAACTGTATGTGGATGGTTTTATATCTGGGTTCTCTGTTCTGTTCCATTTGTCTGTTTCTCTGTTCTTGTATCAGTACCATGCTGTTTTGTTTACCATAGCCTAGTAAATTGGTTACTAGAGTCTGGTAAATTGCTGCCTCCCAATTGGTTCTTTTTGCTTAAGGTTCTTTAGCCATATGCAGTCTTTTACAGTTCCATACAAAGCCTAAAATAATTTTTTCTAGGTCAGCAAAAAATGGCATTGGTGTTTTAATGGGGATTGCATTGAATCTATAAATTGCTTTGGGGTAGGATGGACATTTTAACAATGTTGATTCTGCTGATCTATGAGTATAATATGTTTTTTCATTTGTATACTTCCTCTGAGATTTCCTTTCTCAGTGCTTTATAGTTTTTCCTGTAGAGATCTTTCACCTCCTTGGTTAAATATATTCCTAGGGATTTTATTTTCATTTTTGCTATTGTGAAAGGTATTAAGTCTTTGATTTCATTCTCAACTTGACTATTGTTGGTGTGTAGGAATGTTACTGATGTGTATATTAACTTTGTAACCTGAGACTTTGCTGAATTTATTTACCAATTCCAGTAGTTTCTTGGTAGAATCTTTGTGGTTCTTTAGTTATAGGATCATATCATCAGCAAAAAGTGAGAGTGTGACCTCTTCTTTCTCCATTTGGATATCCTTGATTTCTCTGTAATGCCTCATTGCTGGCTGGGATTGCCAGCTCTGTGTTCATTAACAGAAGTGACAGTGGACAGCGTTGTCTGATTCCAGATCTAAGCAGGAATGCTGTCAGTTTTTCCATGTTCAGTGTGATGTTGGTTGTGAGTTTGTCATATATGGCTTTTATAATTTTCAGATATGTTCCATCTATGGCTATTTTGTTAAGAGTTCTTATCATAAATGGATGTTGAATTTTGTCCAGTGCTTTTTCTGTGTCTACTGAAAGGATCATATGGTCTTTGTTTTTGCTTTATTTATGTGGGGAATAACATTTATAGATTTGAGCATGTTGAACCATCCTGTCTCCTCTGGAATAAAGCCTGTTTAGTCATGGTATTTTATTTTTTTGATGTGTAGCTGAATTTGGTTTGCTAGGATTTTGCTGAGAATTTTTGCATCTGTATTCATAAGGGATATTGATCTGTAGTTTTCTTTTTCTTTTTTTTTTTTTGACAGTGTTTCACTATGTCACCCTCAGTAGAGTGCTGTGGTTAAGAGTGCCCACTCCTGGGCTTAAGTGATTCCCTTGCCTCAGCCTCCCAAATAGCTGGGACTACAGGCGTCTGCCACAATGCCTGGCTTTTTTGTTGTCGTATTTGTCATTGTTGTTTAACAGGCCTGAGCCCCCAGGTTCAAACCCACCAGTCCCAGTGTATGTGGCTGGTGCCCTAACTACTAAGCTATGGGTGCCGAGCCTGTAGTTTTTTTTTTTTTTTTTTTGCTTTTCTGCCTTTTTTTCTTTTCTGGCCAACAGTGTTTCTGTTAGTATTGATTTCTTATTTTATTCCACTGTGGTCTGAGAAAATACATGGTATAATTTCAATTTTTTGGCATTGATTTGCACTTCCTCTTCCAGTTTTTTGAGATGATTCATTAGATTTGGTATTAAGGTGATATTGTAGAACAAGTTAGGTTTCTTCTTGATATTGTGAAATTATTTCTGTAGTAGAGGTACCAGTTCTTCCTGGTAGGTCTGATAAAGTTTAGCTGTGGAACCATCTGGTCCAGAACTTTTTCTTTTGGTTAGAAGATTTTTTATTGCTGCTTTAATTTTAGTACTTGGTACTGATCTGTTCAGGAGTTCTGTTTCTTCCTCCTTGAGCCTTGGGAGGTTGTGTGTTTCTAAGAATTTGTCTATTTTCTCAACATTTTCCAGTTAATGTACATAGAGATTTTTATAGTATTCAAAGATGATATTTTGTATTTTTGTGGTATCAGTCATAATAGTTCCTTTTTCATTTCTAGTAGTGCTTCTTAGGGTCCTTTCTGTTACGTTTCTGGTTAATCTAGCAAGAGTCTGTTGATTTTGTTCATCTATTCAAAGAACCAACTTTTTGGAGTTATTAATCTTCTTAATAATTCTTTTGTTCCTGATTTCATTAGTTCTATTCTGACTTTTATTGTGTTTGGCACTGATTTGCACTCCCTCTTCCAGTTTTTTGAGATAATTCATTAGATTTTTGCTTTTGCATGAAGGCATTTTAAGGCTATGAATTTTCCTCTCAGAACTGTTTTAGCCTACAGATTTTGATAACTTGTGTTCCTTTTATCATTTAGTTCAGGGAATCTCACCCAACTGTCATTCAGCAGTAGGTTGTTTAGTTTCCATGACTTTGTGTAGAGATGAGTGTTTCTGTTGGAATTGATTTCTTATTTTATTCCACTGTGGTCTGAGAAAATACATGGTATAATTTCAAATTTTTTTTTTTTTGGATTTGTTAGGACCTATTTTGTGGCCTAGAGTGTGACCAGTCTTGGAAAATGTTCCATGAGCTGATGAGAAGATTGTATATTTGGTAGTTCGGGGGTAGAGTATTCTCTAAATGCCTGTTAAACCTACTTATTCTATAGTCCTGTTTAAGTCCATTGTTTCTTTGTTTGAGTGGGAACTCAGGAGCGGCTCACAGCATGGGTGGAGAAAGATTTCTCATACAAAGATTAGGATAAAAATTACAAGAGTAGAAAAAATGTCATGGCACTGAGAAGGCAGCAGGGTGGTGCCTGCAGCTGAGGAAAAGCTGCTTGGGCTTTGCAAGGGTAAAAGTGGCTTTTTACTTTTTTGCTTCAGTTTGATAATGGGAATGGCTGTGAAGTAGCTGAGTTTGCTGTTTCTATTTTTTATTTCTCTGTGAAGCTGACTGTATCAAAGATCCTTGGAATCTGGTCCTGCAGGAGCTGGAAGGGACCACTCGCTGCTTCTATTTAGGGCTCTTCAAGGCTGTGAAATGGACTTCTAAAGACGACAGATAATGAAGTGGGCGTAAAGAGCCCCAGGTGTTTACTGATTACTATAGTTATTACATATAAAAAAACCCCAAAGGATAGTTGTGCTGTTTTTTCCCTCCAAAAGGGCCATTGGTGTTGTGAGTTTATTTCTCTTACTTTCTGTTTAATAGATTATTTTATCTTTTAGCTAGTCATTAAGAAGGCCACCTTTCAGTTTGGCTTTATAATTTAGATAAATATCAGATCCAGTACCAGTACTTGCTCTGTCTACCCTGTTTCCTCCCATGCCCTTCTGGTATCCATGTAAAAAAAATGTTACACTCTATCCCAGTTTGGTTTTTTGATAATATAAGTATTATTATTTAAAATAAGTGTTACTCCCCTCAATTTGTAGAGCAAATGTACATTTTAGAATTGTTAAATGATGAGTAGGATTTTCGCCTCTGGGAATTAGAAGCTGCAGTAATAAAGTAAAACATTGGTACATATAAATGATTTTAATAAAGATCTGTTCAGGAGTTAATGTGTACTCCAAGAAATTTAGAGTTGTTTCCTTGAGGAGAAATTAAAAGAAATAGGAAATGCTAAAGACAGAATCTTGAGCATTTCTCCTATTTAAGGATTGCTTTATAAAGAGAAGTATTTAAATGACTTTCCCACATTTTGAATTTGTTTTTCACAAATAACCAACCTAGTGTCTAGTTTCACAAATAGGCACATTTCTCCTACAAGCATTAGCCTGCTCTTTGTTATTGGTAATTAATTATAGTGTAATTGTGGAGCCATGATTTTAAGCTTTCAGAAACAGAGCAAAGTATTGGCAAGGAATCAGGAAATTAACTAAGAATATGATTTAGATTCAAAAATAATACTTTCAGTTATGGTTTTTTGATGACATTTCAATTTTTTGGCAATTAAAAATGAGAGGTATGGTGGCTCACTCCTATAATCCTAGCATTTTTTGGAGGCCAAGGTGGGAGAATCACTTGAGGCCAGGAATTCAAGACCAGCCTGAGAAAGAGCAAGATCTCATTTCTACAAAAAAAAAAAGAAAAATTAGCCAGATGTGGTAGTGCATGCCTATAATCTCAGCTGCTTGGGAAGCTGAGGCAAGTGGATCACTTTAGGAGTTTGAGGTTTCTGAGCGCTGTGATGATGCCACTACATTCTAGCCTGAGGAACAGAATGAGACCCTGTCTCAAGAAAAAAAAAAGAATGTCAGGCTCTGGGAAGATAAAGTAAATAGATATGCTTTTCTCATATTCTTCCTGCTATATACAACTAAAAACACTGAACATTTACATACAAAGTACAAAAAAAAAATTCTGAGAGGTAGAGAGAAGAGAGCAGAGGAGCTAGGGATCTCAACACCAAAGAACACTACAGGGTAAGTTCTCCGGCCTTTCTTTCTGCCTCATCCATCTCACAGTTAAACATGCAGAACGTGAGAACTCAGAAATGCCAGTGGGCACAGTCATAAAAAGCTCCAGTGCTCTCTTTAGCCAGTGCTAGGAGAGGGACACCTTAGCAAGACAGAAAACTTTTGGAAATAACCAAAAGTTATTTCCAAACTCCAACTAAACACTGTAGAAAAAGACCTGGTCCCACTAGTCTATGCTAACAAAGGCCAAGTAGGGAGCCTAGACTTTTAAATGAGACAATGAAACACCTGCAGTGTAATGGTGTGAGATTATGCCAGGTACAGACTTGGGACTTTAATCCCCATAGGGTGGTTAACCCTCCTGCCACCTGCAGTGCCACTGGAGACCATGTGAGAAGCCCAGACTTCTACTCCTACCAGGGAGTAAAGAGAAGTTGCTGTCCCAACTCCTTGCTGCTTGGTGTCAGAGGAGTCCTAGCGGACCATTGCCCAGCAATAAAAAGGCCTTCCTGTGGCTCAGTGAGTAGGGCACTGGCCCCATATACCAAGTGTGGCGGGTTCAAACTGCAGCAGCCAAGCTGCAACAAAAAATATCTGGCCGTTATGGTGGGCGCCAGCTACTCGGGAGGCTGAGGCAAGAAAATCGCCTAAGCCCAAGAGCTGGAAGTTGCTGTGAGCTGTGACACGATGGCACTCTACTAAGGATGACAAAGTTAGACTCTGTCTCTTAAAAAAAAAAAAAAGAGGCCTTCCTCACCTATCAGCCTATTCTCCCACCCCTGGATGCCCATGGAGCCACATGGGAGCCATAGTGGATTTAAGTGATCCTCCTCTCTGTCTCAACCTTCCAAGTACCTGAGACTACACATGTTCCACAGTGCACAGCTAATTTTTTAATTTTTTGTAGAGATGATGTCTGGCTATATTGACCAATGTGGTCTCAAACTCCTGGCCTCAAGCTATCCTCTAGCCTTGTCCTCCCAAAGTACTATGATCATAGACTTGACCCCCTATTTCTGACCACGAACTTTTAAAGAAAACTTACAAAAGTCCCAAGGTAAGAACTTTTGTTTAAATTCTTAATATTACCCATTAGTTTTCATTGTGGTATATAGAACTTAACATATTGAAGTGGCAAAGTGTATTCCCACTAAAGCAGGCATCCTCAAACTACGGCCCACGGAAAACATGTGGCCCTCCTAGGACATTGATCCAGCCCACCAGGTATTTTTGCCACTGCTGCCTGTCCTGCTTAGCAGCTGACTCATCCTGGGGCCCACAGTCCAGCCCTCCATCTGAGGGACAGTGAACTGAGGACCCCTGCTAAAAAATCATAGATTATTTACTCCATTTTGTGATTTCTGTTGCTCAGAGACATGCAAAAGAAAACAGCATTCCTTTCTGAAGTTAATATTGTAATATTCTACTTAACCTTTCTTTGAGAAGCTCAGGTAGCTTAATTTTCATAATTTTTTCATGGATGGCTTTGAATAATTCATTTGTATTTAAAAAAAAACTATTAAAACAATGCTATTTTGCAGACTTTTTGGCTTTAAAAAAATTATATATTGATTCAAAAAACTTCCTTAGCTGGGAGTTGTGGCAGGTACCTGTAGTCCCAGCTACTTGGGAGGCTGAGGCAAGAGAATCCCCTAAGCCCAAGAGTTTGAGATTGCAGTGAGATGTGACACCACAGTACTCCATTGAGGGCAACAAAATGAAGCTCTGTCTCTAAAAAAAAAAAAGATAATAGAGACTATCAGAATTTGTCTTCCGAATATAGAATCCTTCTTGCTTATCTAATATACCACATTGAAGTTTCAGCCAATAGCTTTGCTAATATTATATCTTTTGTTAGATTTTTCATTTAGCACATATACAGATAGTTTTGTAAAAGTCCATTTGGGTCATGTCTTAATTTTGAGGCTAATACATTTATTTAGCCAAAATTATTTATCAAATCAGAATTACGAGATTATTATAAATCTCAGTTAAACCTATCAGTTTACTACTTTTTGTTTGTACAATTTGTTATGAATTTCATTCTGCACTTGGTGGCATCTCTTGAGTTGGCCACCTTTGTATGGCTCAGGGAAATCATTAACCACCATTTAGAAAATATAGATGTTCTTTGCCCTGAAGTACTCATTAGAGTTGTTCATCTGAAAAGCAGTTCAATTCCCAGACCTTCAATTTGGGACTCGTGAAATCCAATGGGATATTTTTTCTAATTAGCAGTAGCACAAATTGCTTCAAATATCCCTCCTTTTGTTCTAAAGGAAATCTAGCTATTTTTAATATCTTCAAGGTCCTTCAAAGTAAACTTCTTAATATTCTAGATATTGTATATTTTGTTTCACATTATCTCAAATGTTGCTTTCTAAATGTATTTTGCATCATATGGTAATAGATAGTATTTTGATGTTATTAACTCACTTAAACTTCATACCATTCTGTAAGTTATTTTATAAACTAGGCTTCAAGCGTTTGAGTTTATGAATGTCACACAGATGTCAATAGGCAGAGGTTGGAGCTGAACCCAGAGTCTGCAGATTATAAAAGTTGCTGCATTTTTTTTAAACCCACCATCCTTTGAGTGGTATTTGAAGATTATTCATGGTTGATAAGAATTAATGTCATGGGTTTTTAAATACATATATGTTTAGACTTATATTTGCAAATTATAGTTTTGGAGTGCAGGAGAGGTTTGTGACAAATTATGTGCACGCATGCATACATACCTAAACTTCTGGCTCAGGATTGCTCTAGGCCCTGCTTCCTGATAACAGTTGTGAAACTTTATTCTTGTTAGTCTCTTCTAACATCCTTCCTGTTTATATAAATTTTAGATTGTGTGTAGTTGGCTCTGATTTGGTATTTCCTTGAAACAATATCCCCTATATATAGCTCCCTCTGCTATAATCAGCAGCACTATAGCTACTCTCAGATATTTCTTTTATTCTCAGTCTTTGATTCCGTTGAATGATTTCTAACACCTAAACAGAATAAAAGTATTTCTATGCATTAGGCTTTTGCCTAGCAGAATAATTACATAGTCTCCTGGGACTTTATAGTTTCTTATTTTATTTATCTTTCTGCTTCAGACTTTTTTATTTATTTGTAGTCTGTAAGGAAATTGTCCTGTTTAATTTTATGTTACATTTTTTTTTTTTTGGAGACAGAGCCTCAAGCTGTTCCCCTGGGTAGCATGCTGTGGCATCACAGCTCACAGCAACCTCCAACTCCTGGACTCAAGCGGGGCTCCCGCCTCTGCCTCCCAAGTAGTTGGGACCACAGGCTCCCGCCACAACGCCTGGCTATTTTTTGGTTGCAGCCATCATTGCTGTTTGGCGGGCCCAGGCTGGATTCGAACCCACCACCTTAGGTGTATATGGCTGGCGCCTTAGCCAATTGAGCCACAGGCGCCGAGCCAATTTTATGTTACATTTTTTAAAACTATGAAAACAGAAAAATTAATCTCAATTCATGTATAACTCCAGTGTGTAGAAGTCCATGAAGATCATGAAAAGTAACGTATTAAAGTATAAAAACATAAGGCTACAAAATGGCATGGTAGCCATTTTTGTGAACACATGTACAAAACAAACTTGCTGCAGAAAACTGGATAACAGAACACTTCCTCCCCCAACCATATACAAATCTCTCCTAACCTACCTCTTAGAGATAACCACTGTTAGAGGAAGAGGCAGAGTAGGGGGGCTGGGGATTAGGGGCGAAAGATCATCAGTGTACAGAAAATGGACAGCACCCACATCTGTCAATACACACTTTCTGTCATAGGACTGTGGTGATTTTTATCTCTTTTACCTAAGGTACATTGTTCTTCTGTTCTCTTTTTTAGTACCTACATAGTCATTAGGTAGTTCCTTTTCTGGCCTCACTAAGTCGGTTTTTCCTATTACTCATTCCTAGCCACCACATATTTCTGTTGCACACCTTATCATAGCTTTACATTTATTTGTATAATTAATCTAACTCTCTTTACTTGACTGTAAGCTTTTGGAGGGGAAAGTCCATGTTTGGTTTTGATTGCCATGTATTCCTGGCATGTAACATAGGGCTAGATACTTGCCAGATGCTGTATAAATCTTTGTTGAATTGATGAACACATTAGAAATACAGGCAAAGGATATAAATAAGCAATTCACAAAAGAAGAAATATAAATCGCCACTTAAAAATATCCAAATATATTTGGCCTCAAGTGTCATTAGGAAATACAAAGTAAAGCAACAAAGATGTTTTATCTTCATCATGTTGGGAATATTTTTCTTATTTTTTTTCTGAGTCAGGGTCTCTCTCTGTTAGGTTAGAGTACAGTGGCATCATTGTAGCTCACTGCAACCTTAAACTCCTGGGATTATTTTTTCTATTTTTTGTAGAGACACAGGGTCTTACTATAGTGCTCAGGATGGTCCTGAACACATGGCCTGAAGCAGTCCTCCCACTTTGGCCCCCAAAGTGCTGGGATTACAAGCATAAGCCACTGTGCCCTGGGTCTGTCAGCTTGGAAAAAAATGTTTAAGGTTGATATCAAGTGTCTATTTAAGAGCATGTCCATTAAGAGAATGGTATAAATGAAAGTATGACCCAGCCATACTGTGGAATATTTTTCAGCTATTACAAAGGTTGAGTTGTAATTAATGGAGTTGAGTTGCAGTCCATTAAGAGTAATCTTATTAATATTTGTTTTACAAAGATAACCTGAAAACTATGCATATGTTTATATATACATACAAATTCATCGTAGAGGTACTAGAAAGATTTTCACCGTACTGATAATCGTTATCTCTGAGGAAGGAATATGATAAGAGAAGTATAAAGAAGTTTTTCTTTTTTCCCTTCTGTGGATTTATATATATATATATTTTTTACTGCTTTATGATGAGACTATTTTTACGTAGTCTGTTAAAAAAAAAAAAAAGATAGGGACATAAGGAAAAATGCCCATTCTGTATATGTGGACAAGTAAAAGTTCTACAGTGATGGAGCCTAAAGTGTGATATGGGAAGGAAGAATAAAAAGAAGGCAATGCTAAATCACTGAGGGCCATACGTGTTTTTTCCTAGCATGGTAGAGCCACTCGGAGATTTTTTTTAAGTTGGGAATTGACATGGATAATGATAACAGATGACTCCATGTGATATGTGGTTGTGCACCATGAAAGGGATTAATAACTTTTTTATAGCTGATCTCATTAGCAGATTTGATGAAGCCTGTGGGTACTTTCTTAGAATTTTGTTTTGGATGTATAAAATACAAAGTATATGGAACCCAATTATATAGGAATTCGCTTATCAAAATATTAGAAAAACACATTTGTGGTATAATTATATATTTGCTTCTTCAGTAATACATTAAATAACAAGACCTAGTGATGGGTTTAATAACTAATTTCAGAACAACGATAAGCATGAACAGTATTATATCTATATTAGTTAAATTTTTTACAAATCTTCTAAAAACTCTTGCTTATGAGATGAGACTAGGAGTGTGGATATCAGTCAAGAAACCAGTCCATGTGGAGATAAATCTCTACAGAGGTAGTATGAAATGATCCTGTGAAAGACTTTCTAATTATTATTATTATTTTTTTTTTTTTTTTGAGACGGAGCCTCAAGCTATCCCCCTGGATAGAGTGCCATGGCATCACAGCTCATAGCAACCTCCAACTCCTGGGCTCAAGCGAATCTCCTGTCTCCGCCTCCCAAGTAGCTGGGACCACAGGTGCCCGCCACAACACCCGGCCATTTTTTGGTTGCAGCCATCATTGTTGTTTGGCGGGCCTGGGCTGGGGATTCGAACCTGCCACCTTAGGTGTACATGGCTGGCGCCTTAGCCGA
>CAUYQV010084145.1:0-38228 GCA_963574575.1 Galagoides demidoff
GCTCGGCGCCTGTGGCTCAATCGGCTAAGGCGCCAGCCACGTACACCTAAGGTGGCAGGTTCGAATCCCCAGCCCGGGCCCGCCAAACAACAATGATGGCTGCAACCAAAAAATGGCCGGGCGTTGTGGCGGGCGCCTGTGATCCCAGCTACTTGGGAGGCAAAGGCGGGAGACTCGCTTGAGCCCAGGAATTGGAGGTTGCTATGAGCTGTGATGCCATGGCACTCTACCCAGGGGGATAGCTTGAGGCTCTGTCTCAAAAAAAAAAAAATTTTAGGCTACAAGCCAGAAATACTGTGTTTTTAGACCTCAATATTCCGAGTAACTTTGAACCACTTTGAACAAGACAGTAAAGCCAGTCTCCTTCACTACATAGAACATGATTTCTAACACTTTGGTGTATCAAAGTCCTCTTTTAAAATGTGGCTCATTCCTATAAACCAAGCTCTTCCAAAAGCTGAGGCAGAAGACTTAAGGCCAGGAGCTAAAGATCAGTGTGGGCAATATAGCAAAACCTGTCTCTAAAAATCTTTTTTAAATTAGCCTAGGTATGGTGGCTCAGGTCTATATGTAGTCCCAGCTACTTGGGAGGCTGAGGCAGAAGGATCACTTGAGCCACTGGGATTATAGGCATGATCCACTGCACCTGGCCCAGAGACCCTGTCTCTTTAAAAAAATGAAAAGAGGCTTTCAGAACAGAAGACAGTATTCTGGACATGATTCTGACCAAATAATATAATGGGATTATTACTTCCCAAATCTATATGTTCTACATCTTGGACATTGTAGGTCTGAAACTTGTAAGTTGACTGTAATACAATATAGTAATAACAATACCAATTTTTCACCTGGGCCATTTTATTTGATCCTGAAGACCCTAGATAATACCTTAAATAGCTGTATCTCTCATAAAACCACAAAGCTACCACCCAAACCTAATAAAAATCGCTCACATTTATAAAGTATCCTGTAATGTACAGCAGTTTTAATTGCTCCTTATGACAGCCATATGAGGTGGCTGGAGTAGATAGGGTTACCACATATGTACCTTGGGAAAAAGTCTGTGGAGCAAAGGGTATGGGGTAAATATAAGCTCCCAAAAGAAATTGGATCAACCAGCTATTCCTTCTCTCTTCCAGCACAACATGCCTTTCTGGAGGATCACAAACCATGGAGACCTAGTGTCCCTTCACCAGGCTTTGGAGCTTGATTTTCTCTAAGAACTGGAATAAGGAGCCTTCCCTGTGAACTTTTCACTCCCGAAGGGAGCTGGAGACTGGAATCAACTGGGATCTCTCTCTTTCTGTCTCTCTCTCTCTCTGTCTGTCTTTCTCCCTCCATTGAATGCTGGCGAGAACACAATCAGAACCAAGTGCTGCAAGTTTTTGTACGAGTGAGTGCAGCCCCCGTGTTTATCCTCGTACAGAGCAGGAGACAGCTGGATAGAGAGAACAGTAGACTCACTGCAGCTACAATGCTTTTAATTCTGTGTTTTGTTTTGTTTCAAAAAATGAAGAAAAAGTAAAGGAAATTTGAGGGGCAGAGTTGTACTTTTACTTAGTCCATGACCAGATTGAGAACTGCTATTAACTTGTGGTGATAGGATAAATGCAACAGATTTTATAATGACATCTCTTGCAGTCTAGAATCTCCATAGCTGTAGAACGTATTTCCAGGTGAATGTGTGTGTTATTTTTATAGGTTAAGGATCTGGCCTCTGAAGCAGGTCCCACACCCCTACCCCCTGCTTTTTCTAGTAAGAAAGAGGACATATAAAGTTTTTTTGAAAATAGTAATTGAAATATCTAAAATACCTCACTGTGGCAGTAGCACCTCTTCAGCTGCTCCAGTGGTCTGCTCTGTAACATGGCTCCTTTCCTGTTCTTCCATCTCCTAGTATGCCGAACTGTGGGGGTACCAGATACTAAGCAACCTTGAACTTTGGCATTACCCATCCTTAGAAGTCCTAGTCTCCGTTCTGATCCTTCTGCCCTTTTAGCCAAATGGTACAATGCTAGAAACTCCTTCTCTAAAACAGTAAATTCTAAGCCTTCAGCTTAACTCATATTTAAAAAGACTGTGTCATTCAAACTGGAGAGAAGGGACTAAGGCTTCTTAAGAATTTCACCACCTTTGTAGCTCTTGAGACAAGAAGGTTCCACTTACAGCAAGCACCCTTTGCCCACCAGATGGCTCAGCACCACAGCCTCTTGCTTCTTGTCAGGCTCACATTCACCTGCAGGCAGCTCTGGCCAGTACCCTGGGTATCATACCCAAGAAGTCAAATCAGGTCTGAAAACAGACTTCTGACTACATTTTGGCCAAAATTACCAATGTGTTTGGTAGTTTGTTTGGTAATTTCAATGTGGTTTCTTTAAGGGTGCCCTTAAGCCGTATGAAGGATGTCCTAGGTATATATTCACACAGATCTTTGTCTGAAACTAAAGAGAAGTTTGCTGTAATTAAAACCCAATTTCCCATGGAACACCTCGCTTCTTGAAACCAGAAGGCCAAAAAGACTTTCCTAATTTAAATGAGAGTGCTGGATCCCCTGCTTCATGCCTGAAAACCTAATCCTGGGCCAAATGCAGGAGCATCTCAACTGGGCCCATGGGCAGATTGGTGGGTGCCCAGGCACTAGTCACAGCCTTACAGTCCAGTGTTTGTGGGGTACCCCATCCCCCCAAGACCAACCTGGGCATCTGCTCAGGCAGGATAAACTTCCCTAGAGCTGAGGAAGTTCCACCTCCCAGGCTACACAGAGAACGATGCCAGCTTGGTCCTCAGAAGGAGGCATTCTTGAACAAGTCCAGCCATAATCACTTGTACCCAAAGATTCTGCTTACCCATTTCCAGAGATGTTGCAGCACAAAGAGGCAAGACTTCCAATACCAGGTTACCCAGATGGCAACAGAGAGGCTGGTATACACATTCCTTCAGAACTCGTTGAAAACTGCTTCAGGACTCACAATGTTAGGGAGTACGGTTTTGGAGAGTAGATGAAGTCAGTGCTCCATTACTTGGCTGCCTCTTTGGCCTTGCTTCCTGTGGGGTGAGGGGAGTAGGGAGAGTCTGAGGCAGACCTCCCCTTGGTCTGTATTCAGCATGGTTGTCCAGATGCTGCTCTGCCTTGCTTGATGGCTGATCTTAGGCATCTCTAGATTTTGCTTGCAGGCCTCAAACCCTTCTTCTCCCTATTGCCAATATAGTTGTTGGTTTCTTGTCCTGGAACAAAGGCCACCCTGTTGGCGCTGTGCTTCAGCTTTGTGAGGCTGTGGAGTGATAACTACATATAAGTACACAGACACTTCCCTCACCCTACCCTATGGGAGCTCCTTCTTAGAGTAGGACCTGGACTCTTTTTTAATGGGCTATTTCCTCTTTCCCTGACTTCCCAGCTTAGTTCATTCAGAAAGGAACTTGGAACTTGGCCAAGAGAGGTAAGGAGGCTCTCTGAGCAGAGCAATCTGCTGTTTTCTGGTTGCTACTGCCCTCATTTAGAGGGCAGACAAAAAAATAGGAGCTTCTTGGCTCATCTTTGCCAAAGGGAATTGTCCAGGAAACAGTGTTCTTCTTACCCCGTTTTTCCACCTGTCCGTTACAAAAATCTGGAAAGGAAGGGAGTAAGTAGCATCAAGAGCTGTTGGAAGCCAAGGGCCAAAGGATACTGTGCTCCTTTTGCTCTTTCCTAGAAAGATCCCCATGAAATTAGCCAGTGATGAGTCCTTCCCCAGCTGGGCACCTGGGTTCTCTAAGGTGGGTCTGCACATTTCATGGTGGGGGCTGTTCCACCAGTGGATCTGGAGTCATCAGGTGTGTCCTGGGTTCAAGAGGAGGCTTGACTTTCGAATGTAAAACTGACTGTGCCTTAGCATCACCGTTTCCACTGCCCCGGGGCAGCTGATAGTATCCAGGAAGATGGACACCTACTCCATATTTAGATGCCTATTTGGGCTTTTGTTTGATTTGGGGTGTTCCTGTCTTCTGCTCTGCAGGTTGTGGGGGCAGGGTGGTGCAAAGCTAGTGCCCCAAGAGACTCATGCCACAGCTTGTTCGCAGTTTACACAAACTCAGCTTTAAAGCTCCAATAGACCTGATTGGCAAACTCCAGCTGTAGCATATGGAACTTCTAGATGTCCACTACCTTGAATGGGTGTCAGTGCCACTGAGCCAGAGGGGAGAAGGGTACAGGGGCAGAGTCACATCTCCCTCTTTCTTGGGAGAGTGATGGTCCCAGCCAAGGAGTGGTGAGCGTGAGTCTGTCTTCTCACTGCTCACTCCTCAAGGGGGCAGTCAGGGCCCATCTCAAGCAAGCTTCTGTTTCTTACCACTATATTGGTTTCCTTTTTCATCCAAAAGTTAGAACTCCCCAGATACTAAAGAAGCCAAATCTGAATTCTGTGATTCTAAAATATCTTAAACCACAAAAGAGAAAATCTAGTTCTGTTCCAGCCCCAGTCAGCAGGCCTTCTGTCCCTTTCTCACTGAGTCCTCTCCAGAATGCAAGGCTCCTTGGCTATTCCTGATGCACTGACGGGAGCCATCCCCTTACGGACGACTTCTCAAAACTCCCTCTGGACTTAAGATGCCTCTTTTAGCAGGAAAAGGCATTGATTGGATTAGATATATTTATGTGACTGCGGGCATTCGTGGCTGTAGAATCCTTGACCATAATGTTATATGTAATGGGAACTGTCTTATAAACTTGAAAAAAATAAAGTTTTTATTTTCTATACAGTTTGATCCTGTGTGTTTTCTGAATTGGATAAGCCCAGTTGCTGTCTGTGTAGGATCCTAATTAGGGCTTCATAAAGATTCTGGAAAGATTTTGTCACTGTTTCAACAACTAGGTCATTTATTTCACCAAAAAAGTAAAAATAAAAAAAAAATTGGTATAAATACACATGGGAAAATAAATATTATTTTTAAATAATTTTGCAAGGAAGCATTTCTTAATTGTCTCAAATATATATTGCTTTTTAAAGTTTAGAACTGGAATGATCTCATCTGTTGTCAAATGTGCTGGAATTTAATTACCAAAGAGAAAAATCTCAATACCTTGCTGTGCTGAGCTTAAACTGCAGAAGCAATAAAACTGACGAACTAGTATCAAATGTTGTTTGATTTGGCCTGATTCCATGTTGTATCAAGCACTTTTTCTCATTTCATTTCTTTCAGTTTGGGTCTGGCTGTCCTACACGAGCCTGGACAACAGATAAAAAGTCTTTTCTGCCATTTAGTTCAACGAAGAAAATTAGAATTAAGTTCTAGCTTCACGTACAATACATGTCAGGCTATCATATTTTTCCCCAAATTCCTCAGAAATGTATGCCTTCTATTTTAGTCATTAAATCTGTTCTTCATTAGGTGCAGATTTTGAATGACACTAGTGAAAGCAAACCGGTTAGTTGCTATATCCTCACTTAGTTGTAAGCAAGATACTAGAGGCATTGATTTCTAAGCCCAAGGAGTAAACATCTCCATCTCCCTCTACACTTAATATAACATATATATTTCTGCTACAAATCTTTTGGTGGTAGGTAAAACGTTAGCGTTTAGGAAGATTTTTATTTTTCAAAAGCAAGTTTCTTACAATTAAATTCTTGGCAGGAATGTTACGGGAAATTTCTAGTTGCAAAAAATTTGCAACTGTCATCTTTTTTTTTTTTTTTAAGAGATAGAGTCTCATTTTGTTGCCCTCGGTAGAGTGCGGTGGCATCACAGCTCACAGCAACCTCCAGCTCTTGGGCTTAGGCAATTCTCTTGCTTCAGCCTCCCAAGTAGCTGGGACTATAGGTACCCGCCACAATGCCTGGCAATTTTTTTGTTGCAGTTTGGCCGGGGCCGGGCTTGAACCCACCACCCTCGGTATATGGGGCCAGTGCCCTACTCACTGAGCCACAGGCGCTGCCCAACTGTCATCTTTAAGTTGTTGAATTTGTAAATTTTATACACCAGTGAATTGACTGCTAAATTCTGCAGCTTTTCAGGTGACAACACTATTGTTTGGATTTAACTACATACATGTTACCATCATTTGACAATTTCATCCAGAGTACTAGATGAAATCTTAGCCAAAAATAAAATAAGAAATACGTCTTTTTGTATTCAATACTGTGTTGAAACTCCTAGATGAGCAACTACAGGCCATCACGAGAAAAAGACAAGTTCAGGGCAGCGCCTGTGGCTCGGTGAGTAGGGAGCCAGCCCCATATACTGAGGGTGGCGTGTTCAAGCCCAGCCACAGCCAAACTGCAACAAAAAGAGGGGCATTGTGGCAGGCGCCTGTAGTCCCAGCTAATTGGAGGCTAAGGCAAGAGAATCACTTAGGGGTCCTCAAACTTTTTAAACAGGGAGCCAGTTCCCTGTCCCTCAGACCATTGGAGGGCCAGAATGCAGGCCCCAGGAGGAGTCAGCTGCTAAGCAGGACAGGCAGCGGCGGCAAAAACACCTTGCGGGCCGGATAAATGTCCTAGGCTGGCCATAGTTTGAGGATGCCTGGCTAAGCCCAGGAGTTGGAGGTTGCTGTGAACTGTGTGATGTCATAGCACTCTACCAAGGGCAATAAAGTAAGACTCTTGTCTCTATAAAAAAAGAAAAAAAAGACAAGTTCAAAAGGGAGTGGGGAGAGGACGGGTTGGGTAAGTTCCTACCTAATGGGTACTTTGTAGGTGTACATGACACACTTCTGGGTGAAGGGCTCAATTGCCACTTAGACTTTACCTTACAAATGTAAATAATGTAACCCAATCGTATGTACCCTTGTATTAATCCAAAAGAAAAAAATACATCTTTTTCAAAAGATTTTATTTACTGAGGCATTGTGGTGGGCATATAACCCCAGCTACTTGGGAGGCTGAGGCAACAGAATCGCCTAAGCCCAAGAGCTGGAGGTTGCAGTGAGCTGTGACACTACGGCCCTCTACCCAGGGCAACAGAGTGAGACTCTGTCTCTAAAAGAAATAAATAAAAAATAAAAAGATTTTACCAGAGGAAAAACAGGGAATTGCCTGAAACACTGGGTCTTCTGGCAACAGTCCCTGAGCCTAATCACACATATGACAAGAACTGTGGTGGGAAGGGAAAGTGACATCCTTAAGACCTATGTCCAAGGCAAGGTTGGGCACTAAGCCCAGGCATTTATAAGGGCCATGCCTGCCCTCTCTGGGTCTCAACCTTTGATATTCCCTGTGAATTGAGAAGAAATGATTTCCAGTGTGTGTGTATACATTTATTTAAGTGTATTCAGTTAAATAATTGGTCCTTTGTTCTGAGATTGTCATATCCTCTCTTTTATGAGGTTAAGATGGTGGTAGTTTTGGTTTTTTGTTTGTTTGGGGTTTTATTGATGGATGGAGACAGGGTCTTACTCTGTTGTCTGGGCTAGAATACATTGGCTTCATCAGACCTTACAGCACCCTCAAACTCCTGGGCTCAAATGAGCCTCCTGACTTAGTCTCTGGGGACTACAGGCACTCTCCACCAGCCCTGGTTAATTTTTCTAATTTTTGTAGAGAAAGAGTCTCAAACTCCTGGCCTCAAGTGATCTTCCTGCCTCAGTGTCCCAAAGTGCTGGGATTAGGGGCATGAGCCACTGCACCCAACTGATGTTGGTAGTTTTTAGTGGCTTTTTTTGTTAGCAGGCCCAGGCTGGATTTGAACCTGCCAGCCTCAGTGGCCGGCGCCCTACACACTGAGCTATGGGCGCTGCCCGCTTTTTTTGTTAAGTTGGTAACCACATGGAACATTTTACTGGTCCATGATATTGAAAAGTCTGGAAGTCACTAGACTGGATGATCTACAAGATCCTTTCTGCCTGTAATATGCCATATATGTCAAAGTTACAAGCATCATTTCCCCAGAGCCTCTCCCTGCCCCCACCTTTCAGCTCTGGCTCATCCTCAGCTCCAGGCCACTAGAGCGCTCACCACAAGCTCTCCATCAGTGCCGGAAATTCCATTTGCAACATTGCTTCCCTCACAATAATTCAAACCAGTGATTTTGGTCTCTGCTTTTCTTAATGTTTATAGGCCCTATCACACAGTCAGTGCTGACAGGGCTCCATCCCTCTCTTTTCTTCAGGGTTTATCAGTTTCTTAGGGAGGCTTTCCCTGGCCATTCTATAAGTTGTAACTCCCCGGTGGCACCTGTGACTCAGTGGGTAGGACGCTGGCCCCATATACTGTGGGTGGTGGGTTCGAACCTGGCCAGCCAAATTGCAACAAAAAAATAGCTGGGCGTTGTGGCGGGCACCTGTAATCCCAGCTGCTTGGGAGGCTGAGGCAAGAGAATTGCCTAAGCCCAGGAGTTGGGGGTTGCTGTGAGCTGTGGCATCACAGCGCTCTACCAAGGGCAAGAAGGGTAGAGAGTATTTGTGTTGGGGGCGGGAGTTACAACTTTTCTTTCTTTTTTTTTTATAAGCACTTAACACTATCAGATAGACTACACCTTTGACTTAATGCTATCTCCACTAGAATAAATGAATAATAGACCTGAAATGAACCTGGATCCCATCACATTGGTGACTGATAGAACCTTTTCTTCTGTCTCCAGTGACTTTTTTCTTTTCCTTGATTGTCCAAATCACAAACCACCAAACCAAAACAGTAAAAGAGTGTACCTCCCCAGCACCACTGCCTTTGTCCCTTAAGTCATCTAATCACTTAGTCTCTCAGAGCTCCCAGCCAAAAGACTTTTTTGTTGTTGAGGCAGAGTTTCACTCTGTCACCCTGGGTAGAGTGCTGTGGCATCATAGCTCACAGCAACCTCAAACTCTTAGATCCAAGTGATCCTCCTGCCTTAGCCTCCTAAGTAGCTATGACTATAGGTGCCTGCCACAACACCCAGCTAGTTTTTAGTAGAGACAAGTTCTGGCTCTTTGCTCAGGCTGGTCTCAAACTCCTGAGCTCAAGCATTCCTCTCTCCTTAGTCTCCCAGAGTGCTAGGATTACAAGTGTGAGCCACCGAGCCAGGCCACAGAAAGAACTTTCTTCACCTGGGCTCTCATATTACTTGCTGGTACTAAAGGTATTTATAGCTACTCCTGCCAGGCCTGGCAGCAAAGCTGGTAGTTAAAAGAATGCACTAGATCAGTGATTTTCAACTGGTGTGCCATCAGAGGACGATCTTAGGTGTACTGTGAAAAATTTTAAAGATTAATTAAAAAGAAATTTTTTTTGAGACAGTCTCAAACTGTTACCCTGGGTAGAGTGCTGTGGTGTCATAGCTTACAGCAACCTCCAACTCTTGGGCTTAAGAGATCCTCTTGCCTCAGTTATTCTAGTTTTAGTAGAGATGGGGTCTTGCTCTTGCTCAGGCTGATCTCTAACTCCTAAGCTCAAGCAATCCACCTGCCTTGGCCTCCCAGAATGCTTGGATTATAGGCATGAGCCACCACACCTGGCTAATTAAATTATTTTTGAGAGAAGTTCAATGCACGGTAAGTATATTCTTTTCTTTTTTACTTTCTTTGATCAACCTAATTTAAATGTGCCGTGGAAGTTTAACTGTAGTTGAAATGTCCCATGAGACAAAGGTTGAAAAACACTGCTCTAGAGTCAGCCCAGATCTGAGATCTTATCCCAGACCCTGAAGCTGATCCCGTGCTGGCCCACCAATTCCTGAGATCTGGGAAGCAAGGTTGAGAAATCGCACCTAAGCCGGCTCTTTTTTCACTGTCCTGGAGGCCTTTACCAATTTTGAGGTGGATTTCATGTCCCTGACCTCTTCTTCCCAGGACACTTTGAACTCTAGGAGATTTTGTTTAATGACACAGACTGGGCTGAAGGTTTCATGAAGTTTTAATAATACTGTTAAACAAAAACAACACATCTCTCTCCTCACAGAGACATATATGCACACACACTTTCTTCCTCTCATACACTGAGGTAGGAGGTACACTGGCTAAAGAATAAAAAAAAATACTCAATAGGCTGGGCAAGGCCCAGTCCACAGAGTCACAAGGCATTTGGTTGGAAGGCGGCCCCTTGAGAACAGGAGTGGAAGCTAGACCAACTGCACTGAGACCCGGGAGGGGCAGATCAAGGCCACCAGAGTTACACCTCCCTGGCTTCCAGCCTTTGAGATCCAACCCAGGACTGGCTGGAGCACAAAGAGGATAAAGCTAGGGATGGCAGCTGATCTTGTTCCAGGTTCCAGGGACAGAATGCTGTTCCTGGCACATAAAATGCTCAGTAAATATTTATTGTATGAATGGGGTAGGCTGGGGAGAAAGAATTCTAGAGAATAGCCCTCTGGAGGCTACTGGCTCCCTCAGGGGTGGCATAGCACCTCTACCAGTTATTTTAGAGGTGACCAGGGAGGTGCCAATCCCAGAAAGGGGAAGCTCTGGGTCACCAGCTATACTGGCAGGGGGTAAAGAGGGGTGTCTCTTCTTTCCTTCTCAAGTGTCCTAAACATTACATAACTGGGGCCCTTGACCCTCCAGGACCTAGCCTGCTCATCTTGGTCACACTGTGCATGCCTTGAAAGAGGCCTCTGCCTTACTAAATCCTGTCTCCAGTCCCTGGCACAGAGTGGGCATCCCGCTTTGTTGAGCAGATCAAGGCCCAGAGCAGCATTATTAGCTTATCTTTTCTGCCTTCTACTGGTTGAGTTACTGTCCATGTCCCCTAGCAGGGTCATACCCTGTCTCAAAGGACCCCGTTCACTTCTCCCTTCACTAGCGAAGCAGCTGCATCCTTAGCCTTGGGAAAGAAGGTGTGAGCCAACCCAGCCATGCGCTTGTTCTGAGGCAGCTGACATTCCTCCGGGGAAAGAAGAGTCCGGGTCCCGTCCACCCGGTCAGGCTCCCAGCGACGGCTAGGGTGCAGCCAGCGGTAGTAGACAAGACGTAAAGCCAGACCCAAAAGGAAGCAGATGCCCCCCACAAGCAGCCATATCTTCAGGGCAGCCCCCCTGGGTAGCCAGGTGCTATGAGTCATCCCAGTGGCCACCAGGAGAATGCTGTCACTCAAGAGGAATGCCAGGTGGATGGTAGCCCGGCCTCGAGTGCGGCCCTCAGCTACGTTGAACCAGGAGAAATAGAGGATTGTGGCCACTGTTGCCCGATACAGCCATTCTGAGACAGGGTCTGGCATAAAGTCTGTGCCCTGAAGCCAGACCCAGAGCAGCAGCACCAGCCACAGGCCCAGGAAGTGCAGAGCCACGTAGTGGGGGAAGAGGGCTGAGAACAAGGCCACAGCCAGGACTCGGGGCCACAGCAGCAGCAGGTTCCAAAGGAAGAACATCACAGAGGAGCCCAGGCCCAGGCGGGGCTTGGATGGGAGGCAGGTGCGCAAAGCCCGGTGGTAGTCCAGCAGTGCCCAGGAGATGCCGGCAAAGGACGTGCAGATGCCAACCCCTGTAAAGAGTAAGAAACAGATGAGACCTGTGCACAGCCTGCCTGCCTGGCACTCCCCAGGGGACAAAGGTACCAGGGGAGCCCTCAGGGTATCCTAAGTAGGCCTTAGAAGCCCCTTTGGTGAGGAAAGCTGCTGCTGGAGAACGTTCAGTATGTTCACATGACCAGTAGCAGGGCTGGGAGTCAACATAGAGTCTGCCCTCCACCACTGTGCTTTGCTGTGCAGGCGCTGCTGCCGGGATGGTTTTCAAGCATAAGGGGGTATATATGCAACTTACAAAGACTCACCCAGCATTCAGCACTCCTGGGCCATGGCCACACCCTGAGCATCTTCCAGGCCTCCATAACCCTTCCCTTTCTGGAAGAGCCCAACCCCTTCTTGAGTCTGAAAAGTCAGCAGTCCTAGTGACCTCTTTCTAGTTTCAAAAAGGGAGGTGGGAAATCCCATGGGGTGGCAACAGGCCTTGGCTGAAGCTGGCCTTAGGGCCAGGATGGACATCCTTGTTATATGGACAGGTCTCCCCTCCCCTCTCTGCTCACACTGGCCCCTAGTCTTGAATTTCCAAGATCCAGAAGTTTATGGCAGGGATCCTATCCCACTTCCTAGCTGACCAATCTGAACTGGAAGCACCAGGACCTCTAGTGAGGGTGCAGGAATGTCTCCCGAATGCTTCCTCCTGTGTATTCACTCCACAGATGTGCACTAGGAACCTACTGCCTGGTGGAACCCATGCCCAGCCTGGAATTAGATCTGTGGCCATTGCCTTTCTAACCACCCTTCCCACCCTCCAGGTCTTAACAGTTTGCCCAGCAAGCCGCCTGCTTTGACCTTGACAAGCTCACCCTGCAAGCCCTGGCTCAAACAGCCCCTGGGGTCACATCACCCATCTTGACCCCAGCCCACCCACCCAGCTGCGTCATATGGCCTTGTAAGACGCCACCCACATCTGCCTGGGTCTCATCACACAGTAATTATCTATCTCCTTATTTCCAAGCTCCTTGAGGGTAGAAAGCAGCTCAATGCATGCTCCATAATAAAGACTCAATAAATGTTTACTAAATAAAAAGTAGGGAAAATCCATCTCCTTGCCCTGCCCCCACCACACACACAGTGTAAACCTCCACTTAGCCTTGGTCCTAGACACCCCTCATCCTCGAACAGACAAAAACCGTGGCCCAGTGAATGCTGAGTGACCCAGGGCAAGTCACTTCACGTTTGTACACCTCTTTCCTCTTGTGAAAATTGGACATAAATACAGCACCAACCTATAGGTGCCCACCACAATGCCTGGCTAGTTTTTCTATTTTTAGTAGAGATGGGTCTGGCTCTTGCTCAGGCTAGTTTCGAACTCCTGAGCTCAAGAAATCCACTTGCCTCAGCCTCCCAGAGTGCTAAGATTACAGGCATGAGCCATGGTGCCTGGCCTAAGCAGCCTTTTATAAAAGAAAACATTTATGAAACTTTCCCACACCATAAAAATGAGGCTGGCACTGGCCCATCACTCACACTGGTAGTACTCGGCCCGGCCACTCTGCAGCACGATGGCCAGCACCAGGGTGAGCTGTGGCGTCGTCTCCAAGAAGGTCTCAAAGAGCCGCAACATGCTGATGTCCAGGGAGAGGAAGTCGGCGTAGGCCAAGTCAAACTCAGAGGGTGCTTCCTGCCGCCACACAAGCAGCCCCTGCTGCAGCCCCTGCATACACCTAGCAAAGTGCACAGGATGCCCAGAGGGCCAGGTTAGTGTCCTGTGAATCCCTCAGTCTCCCACCCATCTGGCAGGGGCAGGCAGGCTCCAACCCTAACCTGTCACTTCCATGCTAAAAGGGCTGGGGCAGGTAACTTAACCTTATTGAACTCATTTCCCCAGCTGTAGGCTGGAGATAGATACAGCCAAGCACTGACCCAAGCTCATCATAAACTCTGTCCTGTTGATTTTTCATGGGTGCCCCATTTAGCAGATGGGGAAACAGAATCAAGAAGCCAGTGAGTGATAGAATCAGGATTTGGACCCAAAACTGGATTCTGAAGGCATACCAGGAAGATGCCTGAGACAGCAGTTTCCAACTTTTAGTATGACAAAGAGAACTCCAGCTGAGAGCTCATCTAGCCCTACCTCCTGGCACAGGTGAAGAAACTAAGGCCTAAAGAAAGGGAGACCCATAGAATTTGGGACCAGGCTTCTCTGGAATTCAATCTGGCTTTACCACCTGTGACTTCATTTCTGCATTTCTCGGAGCCTGTTTTCTCTTCTATAAAAAGCAGGGGCTGGGTGGCGCCTGTGGCTCAAAGGAGTAGGGCACTGGCCTCATATGCTGAGGTGGCAGGTTCAAACCCAGCCCCAGCCAAAAACTGCAACAACAACAAAAAAAAAAGTAGGGGCTCATCTACGCAGGTGTGACAGGCAAGCCCACTGTGGGGAGAGAGTAAAGAGAAGTTCCTCTGCATAGAGGAACTTTAGACAAGTCACTGACTTCCTCAGACTCAGTTTACTCATTGTTCCAGAGTGAAGGGGATAGTGCCTACTTGAGTTTTGTGAGGGTTAAATGAAATCAACACCTGTAAGTTGCCCTGGCTTGTAGTAAGCATTCAACAAACGACCGTTCAGTTCAGGATTACCTGAGCACCCTGGGAGTTTCATTAGCCCTCAACCTCCAGCAATACTTGTATCCTCTAGGGGGGCAACGCTCACCCAGCCATATTATTCTCCCTGAACGTCTGCCCCCCACCCCTAGGCCAAGCAAGAGGGCAGAGATGGGGGCTAAAGATGGGTGATGGTTCATCTATGCCCCTGGAGACAGCCTGGGCTGGCTGGGCACAGGCTGCATCTTGGAATATGAGTGTGGATTGCACTCATCTCAACTGGCAAAGCCCCGTGGAAACTGAAACCAAGGAGTCAGAGTCATGAGATGAAGTTGAGACATTGGGTGATCTGGGTTGGATAGAGCCTCCATCCTCTTTCAAATTCATTTACAAATTATCTCCAGATCATTGTGACAAAACCGTGTGGGGAGTGGGGAAGCAGAGTTTTGTTTTTTGTTTGGGCTCCATCGCGTTATTGCCTCTGAAGACCTTCCAGTGGGACACGGGGAGCAGAGTTTTGAATGTTATAGTTTTGCCTGAGGATCAGGGCACGGAGGAGCACTGTTATGAGAGTCCTGGGCAGGTTTTGAGGAGCCCTGAATCCCTAACTACCTCCTGCATCTTCCCTTCCCCTATTTCTGCTGAGCTGGGTTTTAAAAACAGGATCTCTGTTCCTGCCTCTGACTAGGCTGCAATAGAGCCCCTGACAAGACACTGGGGAACCAGAGGCAAAGGCTCCTGTTGAGGGGGAGCCGAATCGGCCCTGCCTGCCGGGTAGCTTGCTCTCAAGTCTGTCCAGGAGAAGTGACAGTAAGCGTCTTCGGAATTACTTTGCAGTGAGTGAGTGGCTTATCTCCCAATCAACAGCCAGCTGAGCAGAGTTCTTGGTCCTCGGTGCCTCCCACCCCCCCATCAAGCGAATGGGTCCCCCAGGCCTGTCTCTCTCCCCTGTTGGTGAGGTGTCCACAGGAACTTAGTTTTCCTTCCCTGCGTTCCGGTCCTCTCCTCCACCCTCTGCCCGACGTCAGGCGTCTCGTCGGTACAGGTGGCCCAGCTGCCGGAGTTGCCCGGCTCTCTTCCCTCTCCGCGGGGCGCTCACCTGTAGAGGTAGCCCAGCTGCAGGAGATGCAGCAAGGCCAGGCAGCGACCTGAGGGCCGCGGCCGGTGCAAACCGACGGGGTCGGCGCGCCGCCAAATCCAGCTGAAGAGCTGCAGCGCGACCGAAGCGAGGCCCAGCAGCGCCAGCACCAGCGCCGCCCACAGGTAGCTGCCGCTGAGCGCGTACTGGCAGGCAGCCCACAGGTCTGCGGCCAGATCCAGCAAGAAAGCAGCGGTGCCCAGCACGCCGAGGACCAGGTCCCGAAGGAGGGCTGCGCGGGGCGACCAGGGCATGGCCCGCCTGCCTCTGCCCCTCCTTCTCTTCTGCTGCTCGGGCCCGCCCTCGGGGCCCGGGGTCGCAGGGGCGGGAAGGAGGCGGGCGCAGCCCTCGGGGCAGCCTAGGGCCGGAGCCGAGTGGGCGGGACTTCCCCGTCCTTCCCCGTCCCGCCCCGTCCGGGGAGGGGCGAGGCCCGCGGACGTCCCGGGTCTCCCACTCTGGTCCTTCCGCTGCCCCCGCCTCCGGCCTTAACGGCGCCGCCAGCCCAAGGATGCCCTGACCGAGCCCTGCTGAGCCCGAAGGCCGCGCCCTTGGGGTAGCAGACTTCCCATTGCCAAGTTTTACATTTGAGGCACCTGGAGGCCCAGGAAGGCGAGACTGCGCGGAGCGGTCCCTCACGTGTGCATTGTTGCAAAACAGAACCGTGAAACCACCGAAAGGCCCAGAGTTCAGGCCCAGAGTTCATGCGGGTTGCCCGCTCAGTTCACCCCGGGGATCCGAGTTGGGGAAGGGAGGCGTTCAATAATTCCAAACCACCTACTTTAATCATTTACATATAGTGAACAAAACAACTTGTACGATGACCTTCGTTGTGTGAGTGAAACATGGAACATGAAAGAAATGTATGTCTTTGGGGCTTCCTTTCCGGATCTGGCAGAGACCTGGTGGAAAAGCCCAACTGCTCTCGAGAAAGGGATGCTGCGGGTTTTGCCAGGAGGAAGACAACCCTGAAAGGCGCCCAAGGTCATGGCGCCAGGAGCGCACCCAGGCCCAGCAGGGCCGGTGGCAGCAGCAGCAGCACAAGCCCGTGTGCAGGCGCAGGGCCCGAGGCTGACAGGCAGGCTGCGTAGTCCCGAAAGGCCACGTGGCGTATGGCACACACGTGCTCCATGCGGCAGGTCTGGTTGCAGGTCGTGTCATCGTACATGACTGAGTTGTAGAGGTAGTAGCGCTGCAACACGTCCCAGTCGTTGGCGATGAAGTCTAGCACTGTATGAAGGGAGAGGGCACCTGCGTCCGGCACCCCATAGGCCCAGGTCAGATTGTACTCGGGCTTCCAGTGCGGTGTCCCCTGCTCGTTTGCCAGGCTCAGGTTCATGAAGTAGGTCACCATGTCCTGGAGAGGAGGAGAGGGGCAAGCGGTTGTGAGCAATTGCTGGGTTCTACCTTTAGTTCTGCACCTTGTATTTGCCACCAAATTCTTTATAGCTGTGACAGTGATGCCTACAAAGTGTTTTTAACGCCCTACCAGGTGTGCTTGGCAGACATACTCTGAATCTGATAAGGTAACTGAACCTTTTCACAGAACAGGAAACTCAGACCAAACGAGATTAATTCACTTGGCCAGGGTCATATAGGTGTTCAATGTCAGAAGCAGGTTTGGAACTCGGGTTGTTTGACCCCGGCCTATGCATCTTCTGTCCCACCAAGCTCCTGGGCACATAGAAAATGCTCAGGAAGTTTTTGCAGAATGAATGGATGAAAAGCAACTTAAAAGGGGAGGGTTTAACCTTGAGCAGAGTGTCTGGTGGAGAAGGTATCTGGCTAATTGTGGACCCCAGGGCCCAGTTGCATCTTCAGAACCAGAATCCAAAGGGTTTATCAGTCCAACACTTTCCAGTTAAATTTATGGACCTGCTTCAAGTCACTAGAGATGCAGGTAAGAGGAGCTGTCACATAGTGACCACAACTGCAAACCAGACACAGTACATTATTTCATTTAGTCCTCATTAAACTCTTCATTTTACAGATGAAGCAACTAAAAACTCAAAAACCTTGTGGGTGGTGGAGTCAGGTTCAACTTCCTCCCTGAGTATAATGTAGGGCATGTGATGGGGTGGCAGTAGGGGCTCCTCAGTCTACAATTCCTCTTGGTAAGACCCTCTAAGTGCCTGTGTTGACAACAGGCCACACTCTTGAAAATCCTCAGATCTCTGCTTGATCTACATTTACTCCTTAAACTCAAGGAATCTCATCCCTGGCTTTAAATGTCTTCTGTTTGTTCCCAAATTAAATCTCCATACCCATCTCTTCCGGAGCTCCAACTTGACCCTCCCTCACCACTTTTACTTGATGCCATTTAACTATCCCAAAGTCAACAGGTCTAATACCAGACCTCTGACTGGGTACAGTGGCTCACACCTGTAATCCTAGCACTCTGTAAGGGTCAGGAAGGTAGATTGTTTGCACTTGAGAGTCGAGACCAGCCTGAGCAAGAACGAGACCCCATCTCTACTAAAAATAGAAAAATTGGCTGGGTGTGGTGGTGGGCACCTACAGTCCCAGCTACTTGGGAGGCTGATGAAGGGTCCTGAGGTTGCTGTGAGCTAGGCTGACACCATGGTACTCTAACCTGGGACAACAGAGTGAGATCCTGTCTCAAAAAACAACAACAACAACAACAACAACAACAAAGAAACAGACCTCCGATTGTCCCTCTGAAGCCTGATTGTTCCACAATCACCCTATCTCAGTAATATCAGTAATAACCTCATCCTTTCACTTACTCAGGCCAAATCCTTGGAATCCTCATAGACTCTTGCCTTTCTCTCATACCCCACATCCAACCTACTGCCTTCAGAATATGACAAAGACTTGGCACTTCTCACCAGCCCACTGCTACCAACCCAGCCAAGCCACCATTGTCCCTGTGGCTTTTGTAGCTGCTTCCTAACTGCTCCCTGCACCTGCACTTGCCCTGACAGCCTGTTCTCTGCACAGCAGCCTTGGTGATTATAAGTCAGACGATTTTCATTCCTCTGTGCAAACCTCCACATTCAGAGTTTATATATCATAGCTTCATGATCTGACCTCATCCTTTTCACTCTACCCGTTAATCCTGGTGTGGCGGCCTGGCCTCCTTGTTCTTTGCCCACCTCTCCAAGCACATTCCTACTCTGGGACCTTGAACTTGCTCTTCCCTCAGCCTTTCCCAGAACCAGATACCCATATGGCTCACTCACTCAGCTTACCCAGAACTCAAATGTCACCATATCTCTGACACTTTCCTGCCCTACCTATCTCTCCCAGCGCACTACCCCCCCCAATAATGACCCCCATGCTGTCTCCTCCTGTTGTTTTGTTTTTCTCCTTAGCCCTCCTCTCTGTGCCATTTGTAAATTTTACTTATTTCTTTATTGTCTCTTTCCTGTAAGAATTTCAGGTCCAGGAAAGTGGTGACTTTGTTTTGTTCACCTTTTGTTCTCCTGAGCTTAGAATAGGGCCTGTGTATGGTAGATGCTTAATGCATTTTGCTGAATAAATGAAGGAATAATTACTTCTTGTCACTTCAACAATCACAAGCACATTCTAGGAGGTGAAGGATTGCTCAATGAGTTGGGGGCTGGAGCTTGTCAGTATATAGGAAAAGGTAGGCAATGGCATGGGACCAGTCTGTGGGAAGCCTTGAATTCCGGGCCAGGAAGACACAACTTTATCCAGAGGGCAGTGGGGAGCCACTGAAGGTTTTTGAGCAGGAGAGAGAGATGAAAACAGTGCTTTAGAAAGATGAAGTGTAGTGTGCACAGATGGGCCACAGCAGGGCAGGGCTGAAGGCAAGAAGACCAGGCAAGAGGTTATGACAGGGATCCAGGGCAAAAGGAGATTTGAGTAAGAAGAATTGACTTGACTTGGTGGCAGATGGCCCCAGGGTTCTAAACCTGAGCTCAAGAAGGGTGAATGTGAGGGGGCGGCCCCTGTGGCTCAGTGAGTAGGGCCCCAGCCCTTTATACTGAGGGGGACAGGTTTGAACCTGGCCTTAGCCAAACTGCAACAAAAGAATAACCAGGCGTTGTGGCGAGGGCCTGTAGTCCCAGCTACTCAGGAGGCTGAGGCAAAAGAATAGCTTAAGCCCAGGAGCTGGAAGTTGCTGTGAGCTGTAATACCATGGCACTCTACCGAGGGCAGCAAAGTGAGCCCTAAAAAAAAAAAAATTAAATTAAAAATAAAAGAAGGGTGAAAATGACTTGACCTTCCTAAGGCTTGGTGGTCAGTGGTGGGTAGGAAAGTTAGGGAAGGCAGTAATATGTTTAAGTCCCTCCCACCCTCCTCCTCTTCTGGCCCCAGCAGGCCCAGGGCTCCTGACCTGCAGGTCCAGTGTGGTTCGGTTGTATTTAAATAGCCGGATGCTTGGATTGTTGGCCCCGTTGTCTACTCCAGGTAATGTGGTTTTCCATGGGCTGACCCCAGGTGTGAGGAAGATGACGCTTATGGGGGTGCCTGTCAGGAAAGACAGTGGGGCTGAGAAGGTGGGGAGAGGAGGGAGGCAGGCTGCCAGTTAGTTGCCCTTCAGATCGAATACCTGCTTTGTCATAGATCATCCGAAAGCTGTCAGTGTGATGGTGGCCGAAGAACTGCCCTGCGATGATTCTGTGGTGCTTCTGGACGACCTTCAGGTACTTCTCATTGAAGTCCTCCCGGAACCATGCCTTGTTGGGCTTCTTCTCAAAGAACCCTGGGGGCACATGGCCAATGATATATACCTACAAGAGAGGGTGGCCCCAAGGGGCTCAGAGATACCCTCTCCAGCCCCACCCTTCTCCCTCTTAAAACCTACCCATCTCCCCAAAAGCAGGTGGACAAGCTCCTGTGTATCCCTTCCCCGAGGTTCTCCCCCTTCCACCTCCCAGGCAGACTCAGGAATCCTCTGTACCCAGCAGTAAATGTGCCAAAAGTCTCCCACCTCTGCGCCTTTGTCTGTGCTCTGCCATGAAGTATGCCCCCTCGTGTGCCATTCTCATTTTCACTTCTGTAAAACTTACCCATACTTCAAAACCTAGTTCAAAGAACACCTCCTCCGTGAAGCCTTCCTGATGCTTCAAAACATAGTCCTCTCATCTTGGAGAGCTTGACTGCTGCACTGAAGCATGGTTGTGTGGCATGCACCCTGTTACTGTGTATTCATGTCTTACATTCTTTAAGTCACTTAGCTAACCACACCTGAGCACTTAGCTACCATTGCAGGAGGTAGAACAGCAGCAGGGTTAAGAGGATGAGCTTTGGGGTCACAATGCAGCTTAGACACCAGTTGTGTCACCTCTCTGAGCTTTAGTTTTCTCCTCTGAAATGGCACCTAACTGCTGGAGTTTTGTTGTTGTTGTTGTTCCAGTTTTGGCCAGGGCCAGGTTCGAACCTGCCACCCTCAGTATATGGGACCAGTGCTCTACTTCCTGAGCCACAGGCACTGCCCTAACTGCTGGAGTTTTGAGAGCTGCATATGATCATCCACATAAAGCGCTGAGCAGTGCGCCCGATGTTGGCACAGTGAGGGCACAGGCGCCGGCCGTGAGATCTGCCTGGGGCATGCTGGTCAGTGCAGGGACTCAGGCCAGTCTTGAGAACACACTTAGATGGACACACCTCCATGGGCTGCAGCTGTGCGTGTGGTGGCAGTGGAGAGAGCCCTGGACTTGGATTCTGGAGCCTCTGGCACTCCCTATGACCCTCAGGGTCCGCATTTGTGATGGGCTTCTGGATCCAAGCTCACAGGGCTATTGTGCGGATGGAAGAAACCCCCACCCCAGTGCCAGACTGATAAAGGATGTGATACAGGAATTTCAGAGTGGGGCGGGTGAGTTTGTCCCAAATGGGAGACCTGTTTAGGAAGTAACCCAGAGAAGGAGGAGAAAGAAGCAGGACCCCTTACCCTTTCCCCAGCTCGGGATGCATTGGTCAGCACATCTTCTAGCCACTGGAACTGCTGGCTGGGATCAGCCATGCCTGCCGTCTGCTCATTGCTGCTGTAGTACAGATTGGTGTTGAGGACCACAATTCGTCCCGCCAAGTTGGCCGGCAACTTCTCAGTATAGAAGGCACCTAGGATGCCACAGCCAGGGAGAATGGAAGTGGTCTTCCACCTCTGGCCACACACACCTCTGCCCCTCCCATCCCACTGTCCCACTTTGTCCTTCCCTTGCATCCTCCTGTCCCATCTGTACCATAGGAAGCCATCTAGCAGTGAGACCAAAGGCTCAGGAGCCAGGCTCCCTGGGTTCAAATCCTGGCTCTATCACTCATTCACTGTGCAATTTGGAAAAATTAGTTTACCTCTCTATATCTTAGTTTCCTTATCTGTATATCAGGAATAATAAGGATGTGTGGGGGAGGCACCTGTGGCTCAAAGAGTAGGGAGCCAGCCCTGTATACTGGAGGTAGTGGGTTCAAACCCAGCCCTGGTCCAAAAAAAAAAAAAACTGCAAAAAAAATAATAATGAAAAAAATAAGGATGCATGTTTGCCCATCTAGATCCACCAGCGACATTTCCCTGCTCAGCTTTCTGCCCCAGGAGCCAATCTATGTGGACTAACTCAATAGGATTCTGGACCACAGGCTTCCAGTTGGGTTTGACCAATGGGGAGTCATAGCAGCAGGAGACCAAGGAAAGGTAAGTGAGTAGGGACTACTGGTTCTCAACCAGGTGATTTTACTGGCATCGGTTGGGTAGAGGCCAGGGATGTTGCTAAACATCCTGCAGTGCCCGCAACGGTCCTCCATGATAAAGACTTACCAACCCACAGTGTCAGGTGTGGCAAGGTTCAAACCCTGCTGGGAGTGAAGGTCACTGCTCCTTCCCAGGGTGGGGTCTAGTACCATGCTGAGCATGGCATCTGGCACAGTAAATGCTCAGTATTTACTGACTTAGCATCTTCACGGGTGCTGTGGTATTTAGAGCACAGGCTTTGGAGTCCTGGATTCTGCTCCCAGGCCTGCCTTTTCTAAGCTACATGATCTGGACCAAGTGACTTGGTATCTTTAAGCCTCAATCTCCTTTGTGAAACGGGGATAAAATCAGTACCTATTTTGAGGAGTTGTTGTGAATACAAAATTAGGACTGGGCACAGTGGCTCATGCCTGTAATCCTAGTACTCTGGGAGGCCAAGGTGAGAGGATTGCTTGAGTTCAGGTGTTTGAGACCAGCCTGAGCAAGAGTGAGATCTCGTGTTCATTAAAAACAGAAAAACTAACTGGCTATTGTGGCAGGTACCTGTAGTCCTAGCTAATTGGCAGGCTGAGGCAAAAAGATTGCTCAAGCACGAGAGTTTAAGGTTGCTGTGAGCTATGATGCCAGGGCACTCTACCCAAGGTGACAGAGGAGACGCTGTCTCCAAAAACAAAAAAAAGACAAACTTCGATCAGTCCAAGGCCGGGCACCCTGGCTCATCCTTGTAATTCCAGCACTCTGGGAGGCTGAGGCAGGCAGATCACCTGAGCTCACACGTTTAAGACAGCCTGAGCTAAAGCTAGACCCTGCTCCTAAAAACAGCTGGGCATTGTGGCGGGTGCCTGTAATCCCAGATACTTGGGAGGCTGAGGCAAGAGAATTACTTGAGCCCAAGAGTTTGAGATTGTGTGAGCTGTGACACCACAGCACTCTACTGGAGGTAACAAAGTGAGACTCTGTCTCAAAAAAAAAAAAAAATTAGATCAGTCCCTTGCATATAGCAAACGCTCCTTATAGTAGCAAATGGTCTTAGTACCTTGTTTGAAGAGAGCGAAGGATTCATTACTAAGCCAGGGTCTCCACAGTTCTGCTACCCGATCGTAGATGCTGTTTTTCCCTGCTGGGAACTGGTTTTTGGGGTGAAAGTCATGATTTCCCAAAGCAGCATAGACTTTAGTGTCTGGAAGGAAAAAGAGAAATATAAAAATATATATGCAAAAGCACTGGTGGGATTAGTCATTTTCAGTTGGCCACCAGCCATCAGACCTGATGGGGAAGAGTGATAGCGCAGATGAGGAAAATACAAAGATAAGCAGAAAACCACATTTGATAGAATCTGGCTGAACTCTGCTCAGACCTGGGAAGGAAGAGCAGAGTTCTCTGACCCCAAGCCCCTAATCGTATTCCCAGCAGCAGATTGCCTGGCCAGAAAGGAGACAGTTTAGGATGAGAACAGAGAAACTAGACAGTCGATCTAATCCAGGTCTTTATTAGCCACTTGGTAATTTGGTTCCCAGTCCTTGTCAATTTCAGATCCATCTTACTGCTAGAAGAATTTGGCTCACTCTAGGAGGCCTCAGGAGTTTCATGCAGTCAGCAGATAGGTGCTGATGCTCAGAGCAGGGACCCAACCTTCTAGTCCCAGAGGCCTTTCGGTACAGAATGCCTTAATGACAGGCATTAAGTAACTAGAGGTGTGAGGGCTCTCAGGTAAAGGGAAGGGCCACTTGCTGTGGATGTGGTAACAGAGGGCAGGAGCAGGGGTTGAGGAAGGCTCCCTAAGGAAGTGGCCTGCTCCCAGCTACTTGGAAAGCTAAGGCAAGGGTATCTCCTGAGCCCAAGAGTTTGAGGTTGCTATGAGCTATAGGCCATGGCACTCTAGCCAGGGCACAGATTAATTTATCTGTTAATTGATTAACTTAAAACCCTATTATCCCTATAATATCCCCAAGAGTTTGAGGTTGCTGTGAGCTATAGGCCATGGCACTCTAGACAGGGCACAGATTAATTTATCTGTTAATTAATTAGTTTAAAACCCTATTCTCCCTATAATATCCCTTAGAGTTGCTGCCTCACTTACTCCCAGTCCCCACCTGTTCTGCCAGCCCCGACAGACTTCCCCAGAAATGATACCTGTAGGCCACGGTAAACACTTTGAGAAGGTTTATGAGCGGCTATTAAACAGGCAGGGACAGAGAGCAGTGGAGTGCAGGCATTCCCTGTGACGGAATTCTGTGTGTCCGCAGGTACACAAGCTTGCACGCTGCTGGTGGAGTTGTTGGGAAGGTAAGAAATGATCACTATGAAGGTATGAAGGACCGGGCACAGGACCCAAAAGCCGTTGTCAGTGGATAAAGGTCTTTACATCTGCTCCTGGTATCCCCATATGTCAGCCACTACCTGTAGTACAAGGAATGCGGGGTGGGGCGATGGCAGAATCTTACTTGGAAAGAACTTTCTGATGAGGTTGGTCAGAAGCTCTATAATCTCCAGTACAGCTGCCTCTCCCAGACTCTCATCAGGCACATGAGGTGTGTCATCCCTGTAAAACACCACCAAGCCAATTGGGGGTGAACTCAGGAAGGGACCAAAGAAAGGGACAGGAAGCTCTGTAATGAAAAGAAAATCTATGGGGATGGGCCTCAGATCTCCACTGAAAAGGAAATGGCCAGACTGGAGTGGAGTCAAGACAGAGTTCAAAGCCTGGATTTGCCATTTACCTCCTGTGTGTCCTTGGACTGATTGTTTAACCTGTTTGAGTCTCTATTAGCTCGTTTGTAAAATTAGGATACGATACCTACTCATAAAGTATTTATGAGACTTCAATCCAGGGGGGAAATTATAAATATAAAATTATATATAGCTTGCTGGTTGTAGTTAATATTATTATTTAGGGGCTCAGTGCCCATAGCACAGTGGTTATGGTGCTGGCCACATACATCAAGGCTGGCCAGTTCCAGCCTGGCCCTGCTAACCAACCGTTAACTACAACCAAAACAGGCTGGGCGTTGTGGCGGGCACCTGTAGTTCCAGCTACTTGAGAGGCTGAGGCAAGAGAATGACTTAAGGCTAAGAATTTGAGGATGCTGTGAGCTATGATGCCATGGCACTCTACCGAGGGCAACATAATGAGACTCTGGCTCAAAAAAAAAAAAAAAACAAAGACAAAAACAATTATTATTTAGGAAGGGAAGCTCTGAAGTTCTAGTCCCGTCTGCAAGTTCCCAGGGAGCTCAGGGTGGAGAAGCCATCTCTGTCTTATAGAAAACACATCCAAAAAAAAAAAAGAGAGAGAAATATATTCAGTTTCTACTGGTTATCCTCCAAGGGCTTGCAGCTGTCTCAGAAAAGTCATTTTTTTTTTTATAATTGAAGAATTGTAAAAGGTCCTGGAGATCATCTGGTCCAATGCCATACACCTCTGAAAGGTCCCAGAGGTTTCCCAGAAAAAATTATACATCTGTTAAAGGATGATGAATTTTCCAAAGCCTTTCCCAGAGGGATCATGTCTTTCGGTATGATACACGTTCTCCCCTCCTCAGAGAAATCAGAGCCTCCTACAGCAAGACCCACTGAGGGATCAGGAGTCCAAGGTCATCAAGTTTACTCTTTTCTTAGATTGATACCTGAACCCAAGAAAGGCAGGGCTGTCTGGGACCCTCCTGAGACAATGTCACATTTCTTTCTTTCTTTCTTTTTTGAGACAGTCTCACTATCTTGCCTGTGGTAGTGTTGTGGCATCACAGCTCAACACAACCTCAAACTCTTGGGCTTAAGCGATTCTCTTGCCTCAGCCTCCCAAGTAGTTGGAACTACAGGCACCTGCCACAACGCCCAGCTAAATGTCACATGTCTTAAGTGTCCAGCCTCCTAACCACAGATTCATGTGAAGGTCATTCTTGGTCACTCCCATGTCACATAGTGGGGGACATCTGGGGCCTCGTAGCTTTTATTCTGCATTATATAAGTGTCTGGTGAGGCTTGCAGAGGGAGCCAGGGAGTCAGAGCCCCTTCTAGCCTTGCCCCCAGCACCCCTGCTCCACTACTTCCTGTAGTAAATCCTCCTCAATCTTGCCAGATGGGGTCAGGGGCCCTGTAAAGCTTCCACCTCGCCCCGTTGACCCACCCTCCTCGTTGAGATGTATCCATCAGTGAGCATCACCAGCAAGACTGTGACCTTCTTGAGGGTGAGTCTGGGTCTCCATCGTCTCAGTTTCCCAATGTCTATCAAGGCTGAGCACACAACAAGCTCCAAGTGACAGAATGAGAGGGACCAGAGGAACCTCAAGTGACAAGGAAGGCAAGTTCCCAGGAAAGCTGACAGACTTAGGGCAGCATCCTGAGAGGAGAAGCAGAAACTGAACCTCTGTGGCTGAGTGGAGTCGCCCCTCCAGCTGTCCCATGCAGAGCCATGCTCTGACCAGTGAGCACTTGCCAGGCCCACGCCACTGGGCAGCCCAGGGGTGGTTGACCAGGACACTTGGCCCCAATGCTGGACCACTTTCAACCCTAGTACCTTCTTCCCTTTCTGCATTTTGATCTCTCTGGCTCAGAGTCCCTAAACCCCAGGGGCATAGCTCCAGTACCCACCCCAGTTTAAAACCCAGGAGCTGCCCATGTGCCCAGACATGCCACAACCAGGTCCCCAGCCTCAGTGAGAGCTGTGTTCTACCAAGGCTGAAAGACGCGGAGGTTGAGGACACAGACTTTGCCATCAGCCAGATGCGGGGACCCTTGGGCAAGTTGAAGGTTCATCATCTCTACAATGGGGCTGATACAGGGTTAAAGCAAGTGAAGCGCCAGGCTGGTGTGTGTCACACAGCAGGTGCCAGGTGAGGGGTAGTGGCTGCCATGACTGCTCACCCGGTCCAGAGAATAAAGTCTGGGTTCGGCTCATTCATCTTCATGGCGTAGATGGCTGAGATGATGAGACGCCAGGGAGAATCACAGAGATAGTCACCCCAGTGGCCTGCATTGGGCACAGGCCGGGAGCCAGCTGAGGGGCACACCTGGAGGGAGTGTTCAGATTCATTGTAGTCAAGGTCTAGGTGCAGGTCAGAGATGTGCCAGAACTTCCCTGTGGGGGAAGAGAGACTCTCCGTCAGTGCTGGATGTGGAGGCAGTCTGGGGAAGGCGGGGGAAGGGCATTCCACAGGAAAAGTGACGCCTCCTCGGGACACCCAGAGAAGAAGGGCCCACAGGTCTGGCTCTACCCAGGGCGGCACTGAGCAGAGCAGAGAACAGGCTCAGCTCCTTCCCTGACCTTGATATTGGGCAAGGCCCTGTTCCTCTCCCACCTCAGATCCACAGCAGCGTGAGGGATCAGGGGATACAATTCTCAAAGGTGTTTCAAGCAGGGGGCTTTTTTTTTTTTTTTTGAGAAAGAGTCTTAAGCTGTCACCCCAGGTAGAGTGCACTTGTCATTCTTGCTTAGCAGGCCCAGGCTGGGCTCGAACCTGCCACCCTAGGTTTATGTGGCCAGTGCCCGGCTGACTAAGCTACAGGCGCCTCCCGAGAGGGGGGTTGTTTTATTTTTTTATTTTATTTTATTTCTTTACAGTTTTTGGCCAGGGCTGGGTTTGAACCCACCACCTCTGGCATATGGGGCCAGCACCCTACTCCTTTGAGCCACAGACGCCACCCAGAGGGGGCTTGTTTTAAAGCAAAGGCAAAAGAGTGTAAGGGCTAAGTGCTGGAGCTCTGGAACAACATATGAACTATGTGACCTTGGGCAAGCTATGTCACTTTTCTGAGTACATAACTAGAGCCAAATCCTATCATGCTCCAGGGAAACACAGTCACATGGGAAAAACTGACCAGGCGGGAGAAGGTTTACACACCAGATGAGCTAGAGGATCTTGCTAATTAATACCAGCAAAAACCTGGGAAATGTGTAGAAATGAGTCTAAGCGACCTAGATCAGAAAGAAAAGGGCTGAGTTTCTCCAACGCGGGGCACCTGCTGGGGAATTTAGGTGACAGCTCAGGCAGCTGGGAGTAGTCCTGTTTGATGAAGTTGTTGACTCAAACTTTCACTCAATTCTGAATCAAACGAGGGTGAAATGCCAAAACCTCTTGGTCTGATACAGGGGAAGGATTCTGAAGACACGGGCGAGGTGGAGTGGCTTTGCCAGGCATGCACAGTGTAGGGCCTGGCACAAGCAGTTTCAATGACTGCTTATTAGAGGAGGGTTGCTCAGGTTCGGCCTCTGCCCCAAACCCCGTGTTTCTGGCTAAGACACGGGCGAGTCCTGGATTTCCTCACCCTCCACTATTGCTTTCACTTCCTCCTCCATTTCCCGTATCACTCAGAGCTGACAGTCAACATCTCTCTTGCCCCAGAAGGCTGAGCCTGGGCCAGGGAAAATGGGCTTGATGATTTCAGGGTCAGGTAGACGTTGCCCCACCCAAGCCTCAAGCAGATCAGGTGGCTCCAGGACAGGCCCACAGGCAACAGCTGGCCCCAATTCTCACTCCTGGATATTTCCTACCAGATGCTCTACAGCCTTTGCCCACATCTCCTGATCTCTAAATCTGGTCTCAGAAAAGGACCTGGAGCTTGTTCCCACTAAAATGTAAATGACTGATTAAGCAAATCATCATCCCTCCCATGTGCACTGTACAGTCCTGACCACAGTGCTAGAAGGTATTGACTATCATCTACATTTTACAGATAAAGAAACTAAGTTCAGAAATCTGAGATCCGTGGTAATGGTGGAGGCTCTTTGGCTCCAGACCCTCTCCTAAGAGCTGTGACTGTTAAGGGGATAAAACCAGTGCCTTACACTGTACCCCAGAAGTGTATTAATGTACATAGTTATCATTCAATAAAAAAATTAAAAAAAAAAAAAAAAGAAAACCAGTGCCTTTTTATTTCAAATATGTCTTTTGTCTTTTTTTTTTTTTTTTTTTAGATAGAGTCTCACACTGTTAACCCAGGCTAGAGTGCCATGCTGTCATAGCTCACAGCAACCTCAGACTCTTTGGCTCAAGTTATCCTCCTGTCTCAGCCTCCCAAGTAGCTGGGATTACAGGTGCCTACCACAACACCCAGCTAGTTTTTCTAGTTTTAGTAGAGACTAGGTCTTTCTTTTGCTCAGGCTGGTTTTGAACTCCTGAGCTCAAGCAATCCACCTGCCTCAGGCTCCCTGAGTCCTAGGATTACAAGTATGATCCACTACACCCAGCCTCAAACATGTCTTTTTGTGGACAGCCTGTGCCCACTTTTTTATTTTTTTGAGACCGCCTCACTCTGCCATCCTGGGTACAATGCCATGGCATCATAGCTCACAGCAACCCCAAACTCTTGGGTTCAAGAAATCCTCTTGTCTCAGCCACCCAAGTAACTGGGACTACAACACCTAGCTAATTTTTCTATTTTTAGTAGAGATGAAGTCTCCCTCTTGCTCAGGCTCGTCTTGAACTCTTCAGCTCAAGCAATCCTTCCACCTCGGCCTCCCAGAGTGCTAGGATTACAGGTGTGACCCACCACACTCAGCCATACATGCTGAGTGCAAAAGTAAGACTCTATCTCAAAAAAAAAAAAAAAGTTATTCCTACAGAGATAAAACCCTAAGCCAAAATGAAGGAACTAACTTCCCCTTTCTGGGTAGGAAGGGGGCAGAGCTGGTGGGTTTTTCAGTCCTCTGAGCTGATACTGTGCATAGGTTACACCTGCTCCCAAGCCTGCAGAGAGGGGCCCTTTGCCCTTCGCCCTCCTTGACCTGCAATCCCCACGCCTCCTCTGAAGACCACAACAGAAGCTTTTGCCCTGCTTCAAGCAGGCCCTTCCTCAATTAACCACAGACATCAAGCCGTTTGGCCCCTTTTACGTCAGCTCTCAAAGTCCTCAATGAACATTTCTCCACTTCAGAAATTTCCAATTTCTTCATTGTGGGAGGCGGATTCCAGTGACCACATCTGCTGCTCAGCCTGACGCACCAGCCTTAGTGACAGTCATTCTCCCCACAGGGCCCCTTCCAGGGCTATCCCATGGCCTTGCCCAATCTTACCCACATCAATATGTGGCCGCTTCCTCATCATTGAAGCCAGGCGTCCTCAAACTATGGCCCGTGAGCCACATGCAGCCCGCCTAGGACATTTATCCGGCCTGCTGGGTGTTTTTGCCACCACTGCCTGTCCTGCTTAGCAGCCAACTCATCCCAGGGCCCATAGTCCGGCCCTCCAACGGTCTGAGGGACAGTGAACTGGCCCCCTGCTTAAAAAGTTTGAGGACCCCTGATTTAGGCCTTCACCCAAAGGTCACCTCCTCAGAGAACCCTTCCCTGATCACCTCATCTCAAGGGCCACCTCCTCCCACCCATCAGATCCTTAGCTATCGCCTCCCCCGCTTTACTTCTTCAGAGCACTCTTGCACAGGAAATTATTTTGTTGGCTTGCTCATCGCCCATTTTTCCCTGTCTTGCAGTGTCAGTCCCGTGAGGGCACCAGGCCTGTCCTGCTCATCTGTGTGTCCTCGGTACCTAGAACAGAGACGTGGTAGACGTGCCAATGCATCAACGAACCAGCAAGGCTGTGGAGAATTGTAAATGCTCAAAGGATATGAGCTGGGTGCCGGGCCCTTTATCTCGTTTTGTCCTGTAGCCATTTCTGGAAGTGGGGGATTCTTTTGCCCATTTCTTTGTTCTTTTCTTTTTTCATTTTGAGACAGAGCCTCAAGCCGTCGCCCTGGGTAGAGTGCCATGGTATCACAGTTCACAGCAACCTCCAACTCCTGGGATTAAGGAATTTTCTTGCCTCAGCCTCCCAAGTAGCTGGGAACACAGGTGTCTGCCACAACGCCCGGCTATTTTTTGGTGGTAGTTGTCATTGTTGTTTGGTGGGCCTGGGCTGTATTTGAACCCACCAGCTCTGGTGTATGTGGTTGGTGCCTCAGCTGCTTGAGCTGCAGGTGCCAAGCCCTTTTGCCCATTTCAAAGATGAGGAAACCAAGGATCAAGTGCAGACCTCTCTGACTCCAAAGTTAAGACACAATGTTGTCAAGCCTGTTGACTTGGAACCCCCAGAAGGTGGCTCCTTTAAAGTACATGTTATTCATAAGAAAATGGAAGCAGGCAAAGTGGCTCACACCTGTAAGCTAGCTGAGGGAGAGGATCACTTGAGGCCAGAAGTTTGAGACCAGCCTGGGAAAAATAGCCAGACCTCATCTCTACTAAAAATAAAACAATTAGCTGGGCATTGTGGTATGTGCTTGTAGTTCCAGCTCCTTGGGAGGCTGAGGCAGGAGGAACCTAGGAGCTTGAGGCTGCAGTGAGCTATGATGATACCACTGCACTTCAGCCTGGCTGACACAGAGAGACCCTGTCTCCAAAACGGCAGGCATGAGCCAGGTGTGGTGGCTCACACCTGTCATCCTAGCACTCTGGAAGGCCAAGGCAGGTGGATTGCTTGAGCTCAGGAGTTCAAGACCAGCCTGAGCAAGAGTGAGACCCAGTCTCTAAAAATAGCTGGGCATTGTGGTGGGTGCCTTTGCTAAAAATAGCTACTCAGGAGGCTGAGGCAAGAGAATCACCTGAGCCCAAGAGTTTGAGGTTTCTGTGAGCTGTGATGCCACTGCACTCTACCCAAGGCAACAAAGTGAGACTCTGTCAATTAAAAAAAAGAAGACATAACGACAATTTCATTATCACTATTACTCATTAATTATTGAAAATATAAATAAATTTGGTAACAAGTTAAGTGAGTGGTGAAGGGCACAGACCTGGGTGGGAATCCAGCTTTATCACTCGGCAGCTGTGTGAATGGGGCAACTTTACTCTGTAACTATTTCTTCTACAAAATGGGGATAACAGCACCCCCTGCCTCTTGGGGCCCTTGTGTGGATTAAAGTGAGATAATGTAAGCTAAAGCATAAGCGCCCAGGAAATGAGAAGCAGCAGTCACTCTACATTCGTTCCGCTGGGGTCCTGCAAGTCTCCCTCTCACCACAGGAGGGCGACAGGGAGGAGGGTCCTCCCAAGGTAAAGTGCAGGGCTAGCACGTTTGAAGCAGAAGAAAGTGAAGACAGATCCTGTCTCCCCCTGGATGGTGTTCTCTGAGCAGAGAGGGCCAGTGGGCACAGCATGTCCCTGGGCAGGCAAAAGGGTTTCCTGTCCTTCCTCCTTCACCAAAGGGGGTCGTCCAGTGAATGGGGACGACAGACACAGGGCCCAAGGTCTAGTAGCTTTGCAAGGCCCATGGAAATGTCTGAGACCTGGAAAAAAAAATGCACTGATGGGAGGCGCCTGTGGTGCAAAAGGGTAGGGCCACCGGCCCCATATGCTGGAGGTGGCGGGTTCGAACCCAGCCCTGCCCCCCCTCCAAAAGTGCTGACTCCCAAAGTACAGAAAAACCACAAACTATCAAAACCAAATAATTCATCATAATCAATAATTCATTTCAAAAGCAATATTACAAATTTCATTAAAATCATAGTCTTGGCGCCTGTGGCTCAAGTGGCTAAGGCGCCAGCCACGTACACCCAAGGTGGTGGGTTCGAATCCAGCCCGGCCCGCCAAACAACAATGACAGCTGCAACCAAAAAATAGCCGGGCATTGTGGTGGGCGCCTGTGGTCCCAGCTACTTGGGAGGCTGAGGCAGGAGACTCACTTGAGCCCAGGAGTTGGAGGTTGCTGTGAGCTGAAATGCCACGGCACTCTACCCAGGGAGACAGCTTGAGGCTCCTGTCTCAAAAAAAAAAAAAATCATAAAAGAGGTGGTGGCTCACACCTGTAATCCTAGCACTCTGGGAGGCTGAGGGGGGTGGATTTCGTGTGCCCAGGAGTTCAAGACCAACCTGAGTGAGAGCAAGACCCTGTCTTTACTAAAAATAGAAAAATTGAGGCAAGAGGCTCACTCGAGCCCAGGAGTTTGTGGCTGTGCACTATAACGTCACCATGGCACTCTGTTTAGGGTGACCTAGTGAAACTCTGTCTCAGAAAATAAATAAATAAATAGCACAATATTTAAAATTGTACACTAACTTTATGGCCACTCTGGATGCACACGCACACACACACATATATACATACACACAATTTTTTTTTTTTTTGAGACAGAGTCTCGCTTTGTTGCCCTTGGTAGAGTGCCATGGTGTCACAGCTCATGGCAACCTCAAACTCTTGGGTTTAAGCAATTCTCTTGCCTCTGTTTCCCAAGTAGCTGGGACTACAGGTGCCTACCACAATGCCCGGCTATTTTTTTGTTGCAGTTGTCGTTGTTTAGCACGCCCCGACCGGGTTTGAACCTGTCAGCCTTGGTGTATAAGATTGACGCCCTAACCTCTGAGCTACAGGCACCAACCCTACAAATTTTTTTGAGAGAGCATCTTGCTGTGTTGCCCATGCTGGGTGGAGCACAGTAGGCTGATCATAGCTCACTGAAATCTCAAGCTCCTGGGCTCAAGCCATCCTCCTGCCTCAGCCTCCCAAGTTGTTGAGACTATAGGTGTACATTAGTATGCCTGGTTAAGTTTTTATTTTATTTTTTTAGAGATGAGGTCTTGCTATGATGCTTAGGCTGATCTCTAGCTCCTGGCCTCAAGCCATCCTTCCACCTCAGCCTCCCAAGCCATTGGACTTACAGGCAGGAGCCTCCCCGCTCAGCCAACTATCATATTTAATCTCTCCTCTGCTGTTATCCCTTTTAATAGATAGTGAAATAGGAGTTCAAGGATACACCAGTGTCCATAGACAGGACCAGAGGGAGGACCTAGATTTAGGGGCTTAAGGCAGCTGGCTGTTTCTGAAAGGACCTGCATGAAATTTGGGATCTGGGAAATCTTATTCGGAATCCTGGCTCCTCCACACAGGAGTGGCAACTCAAGCAAGAGACTTCTCCAGCTAAGCCTCAGTTTCCTCATCTGTAACATGAAGATGTGGTGGAGTTAGCTTGGCCAACCTAACGATAACATCTACCTCGAGGGCTGTGTGGGGACAGGGTAATTCATGCAGCAGGCAGAGGGGCCAGTAAATGCCGTTTTAACCTCATGAATCCCATGTGGTGGGGTTCTGGGTGGGCAAGGAGCTTCCTCCCAGGGAGGGAGCAGGGTGAGTGCCCCTTGGACCTGTTTTCTCAAGTGCGAGATGGAAGTATTAAATAAGGGTTCTCTGAGGGCCCTCTCAGCTCTGAGCCCCTGAGATCCCATGACCTGGTCTGTCATTGTTTGTAACCCCCTTTCAGTCCTTTGTTGCTGCTTGCTCAGCAGTAACCCTGAACTTCAACTGTAACTCCCCTGCAAAGGGAGGCGCCCCAGGCTGCATAAATTATCCTGTCTCCACATAACCCCCAAGGTAGATGTTATTGGCCAAGCTAACTCCATCTTAGATCTGAAAAAAACATTCTGTGATACACTGTTACAGGTGGTCGTAACTTAGATAAAAGACACATGCCCCAGGCTTGTCACCTCCTTGCACCTGTCCAGTTACAAACCTGTAAGAAATAGGTTCACAGGCTCGGCACCTGTGGCTCAATCGGCTAAGGCACCAGCCATGTACGCCTAAGGTGGCGGGTTCGAATCCCCAGCCCGGCCCGCCAAACAACAATGATGGGTGCAACCAAAAAATGGCCAGGCCTGGTGGCGGGTGCCTGTGGTCCCAGCTACTTGGGAGGCAGAGGCAGGAGACTCGCTTGAGCCCAGGAGTTGGAGGTTGCTGTGAGCTGTGATGCCATGGCACTCTACCCAGGGGGATAGCTTGAGGCTCCGTCTCAAAAAAAAAAAAGATGCTGAGAGTAACAGGTTGCAGCTTCCACATCTTCAGGTGGTAGCCCCTAGTCACCTATGTCCCTCCAGCTGCCCCCTCCTGAGCCCAGCTGGGGCCAGCATCACCAGGCAGTCAGGTCCCCAATCTCCCTGCTTCCCTAGGAACCCCCACATCGTGCTCAACATTGACCTGGCCCCCACCATCCTGGACATCGCAGGGCTGGACATTCCCGCAGATATGGATGGGAAGTCCATCCTCAAGTTGCTGGACACCGAGCGGCCAGTGAACCGGTGAGGAGGGAGCAGGGCGGGCTGAGGGATGGACATGGCTCAGGTGAGGGACACCAGCCCCCCCAACCCGTGACCTGCACGAACTCAGGGACCATGTAGGTATGAGGAGGGGAGTCTCCAGGAGTCAGGGACTGGGTTCTAGTGTCCCCCCGACATGAGTTGGGAAGCAAAGATGGTCTCCACTCTAAGGTTCTATCCCCCACCTGGAATACAGCCAAGGTGGCCAGTTGAGACCCTTGTAGAGTTAAAATTATACAAAGCTTGAGATGACAACAGCAGTAGTCACAGGCATTAACAGGAATCACACATGTGCTGTGAGCCAGGCCTTGTTCTGAGTAGGGGGTGGGAGACCATGTCATCTGTCCCTTGGTGCTGCAGGCTTTGTTACCATATGCTCTACCAACTTGGAACATGAAGCCCAGAGAGGGCGAGTGACTTGCCGGAGGCCTCCCATCAGGTGTGGCAGAAGCTTGTTCCTGGGCATTGGGCGCAGAAAGGGAACAGTGCCTGTGAGCAGCACAGACAGGTGCAGGCGGCTGAGGCGGATGGGGACAGTAGTGTGGCTGCAGCGACATCTGGTGGCCAGAGCTCTTACTGCACACCAGTTGACTCGGTCTCAGGTGCAATTTATACCTCTAGCGTTTGAGCCCTTCCTCTGCGGGGGTCCCAGCTCTAGTGGGCACTGTCCACCAATGGCTGGCTGCACGGTAGGGTGACCCCCTCCACCAGGAAGCTGGGTAAACTGTAGGGTATAAAGGGGACATCTGGAGAGCAGGGACACTGGCAGGGGTGGGGGGCAGGATACGTGGGAGTTGGGTATAGGTTGGAAGCTCTCTCTCAACCTCAGAGTCCTTGTCTGGGCAATGGAAATAAATGACAGAGAGACACATTGCGTAAAAGGCACAGTCAGACTGCACACATCCGGCTCTAGAGGAACAAAGGGCAAATCTCCCAAAATATGGTACAGTTAACCTGCAGCAAGATGGCCAATGCTCCTCATGCTGTGACAGCGACCTCTCCCAACATGGGAACCCTGCTGTACTTCCTGGGAGGCACCTCGTGCACATGAACATGGCGTGGGGGGCAGGGGGGACTTAGAGCCACTTTCTGCCCCAGTTGCCCAGGGCCTCTTGACCAAGTCTTGGAGAGGCCTTTCCAGCACCCATCCGGCCCCCAGCATCTGACTGTGATCCAAGGCTGACCCTGGGCACCATCCCTGCTCTTTGAGGAGTTGTGTGAGGCCCCCACATAGATGCGAAGCTGGAGGTGTGTTTGTTTGTTTTTTAACCAGGTTTCACTTGAAAAAGAAAATGAGGGTCTGGCGTGACTCCTTCCTGGTGGAGAGAGGGTGAGCAACAGCCCCCCCCCCATCTCACATCATGGCACCCAGGGCAGGAGGGAGGGTAGTGCTGTCATTATGTCCCCAACAGCAGCTGGGAGCTGTGTCCAGAGCCCCCGAGACACAAGGGCAGCCCACTCACAGTTCCTAAGGGTGACATGGAATCTGGAGGCCACATGTTTTGTTCCCACCCGTACAGTGTCTTCAGTGTATTCTAATTTATTTCTAACTCATGCAATTTAGGAAGGTGCCTATAAAATTCTAATTTCTCAAGTCTCATAAAAATCAGGCGGCCTGGTCAGGGTGACCCCATCCCCTCCGCTGTGAGGATAAACCGGAGCTGGGTGGGGGCCACCCTACTGGGGCACACGCGGACCCCAGGCTCCTCCAGAGCTGAGACCCACTGTCCTCTGCACTCTGCCCCACAGCAAACTTCTCCACAAGAGAGACAGTGACAAGGTGGATGCGCAAGAGGAGAACTTCCTGCCCAAGTTCCAGCGCGTGAAGGACCTGTGTCAGCGCGCCGAGTACCAGACGGCCTGTGAGCAGCTGGGGCAGGTGAGGCAGCTCCCTCCCCCACACCACAGCCAGCTGAGCCAGCAAGGCATGGTCTGAGATGACACCCGTGTGCCTTAGGGGCTATGTGGTGACACTCCTGGAAAGCAGTCCCTTTTCAGCAACTTTTGGGACACCAGGGGTAGGGAGTAAGGGGTGTGCCTTTAGCTCCCCTCCAGCCAGTGCTCACAGCAGCTGCGGGAGCTAAGTAATCTTACTTTCACTGTATCCACTCTTTGTGGCTGGTTTTCCTTTTATAGGAGTAATAGGAAATGGCCTTTTTCTTTTTTTTTTTTTTTGAGACAGAGCTATCACCCTGGTTAGAGTGCTATGGCATCATAGCTCATAGTTACCTCCAACTCTTGGGCTCAAGCAATCCTCTTGCCTCAGTTTTTCTATTTTTAACAGAAATGGGTGCAATTTTTGCTGAGGCAAGCCACCCACCTCAGCCTCCCAGAGTGCTAGGATTACAGACATGAGCCACCGCACCCAGCCCTTTTTATTATTGTTTGTTTGTTTGTTCTTTGAGTCAGAGTCTCACTCCATTGCCCTGGGGAGAGTGCCATGGCTTCACCAAAGCTCACTGTAACCTCAAATTCTTGGCTTCTAGTGATCCTCCTGAAGACCATAGGAGGTAATAGCTGGGACTACAGGTGCTTGACACAATGCCAGGCTCGTTTTTCTATTTTTAGTAGAGACAGGCTCTCACTCTTGCTCAGGCCAGTCTTGAACTCCTGAGCTCAAGCAATCCACCTGCCTCTGCTTCCCAGAGTACTAAGATTACAGGCATGAGCCACCACGCCCACCCCAAAATGGTCTTTTAAAATAAATTAAGTTTTTTAAAAGCAAATTAATTACAAAACCAACGTTAAAGAAATAATAATCCAGGTAGTATTCAGAGATTGCAAAAGCTGACCTGTCAGGAGAGCCTGACCCAGGCTTTTCTGAAGCCTGGATGGCCGTAGCAGACTCTGAAGAGGGTCGGGGAGACCTCGTAGAAAGGGACATCCCCAAACAGGTTGAAAGGACTGGGGCAGGGCAGGCAGGAGGTAAGGAATCTCGGCCTAGCCTGGCCCAAGGGGTGTAGGAAGGGTATCCCCCCTAGACTGTCCAGGGCTGGAGTATATCTGTGTCACCAATAAACAAAAGCAAAACCAGCACCTTTGCATCAAGGCTGGGGCCTGAGCTGGGTGGGTTTCTGATAGACAGCTTCTGAGTGACTTTGTCCTATCACTGGACACAGAATTAGTACATGCCCAGTAACTGTGCCCCTTCCCACCCAGCCAATGTGTCTTCATAAACCCCCAGAATGCCTACCCTGTGCCATAGAAGGCACTTTGTCATGGGAATGCCCAGCATGTCCCTATTGCCAGGCTCCAACCTTGGCACCTGGGCTGAAGCCTCCAACTGCCTCAAACTCCTGTCCTTCCAGACTGACGTCCCCAACTTTGACTTTGTGCTGAGATCCTAGAAGTGGTTCTGACTTCAGTTCTGCGCTGTAAGGCATGAGATGAGAAGCTGAGGCGGGGGGGGGGGGGGGGGGGTCCTGTTCCCTGGCACCCCCCCGGGCCCTGTTGTACATAAAC
>CAUYQV010084147.1:0-17066 GCA_963574575.1 Galagoides demidoff
CGGGCGCCTGTGGTCCCAGCTACTTGGGAGGTGGAGGCAGGAGACTCGCTTGAGGCCAGGAGTTGGAGGTTGCTATGAGCTGTGATGCCATGGCACTCTACCCAGGGGGATAGCTTGAGGCTCCGTCTCAAAAAAAAAAAACAGTGTTTCACAACTTCGTTCATGAAAGGAATCCAGTGAGGATTTCCTTGTTGGATCCATTAAAGATTCCACTTTCACTGCCGTCTGCAAGTATCTGGGAGAATTAAAGTGTGGAGCAAGTCCGTTCAGCTCCCAGGACGTCGAGTGACGGAGTCGTGATGCTCTGGAGAACCGACCCTGGCCCTGCCTCCCCAGTACTGCCCTCAGCGGGGCTCGAAGCAACAATTACATGGTCTTTTGAACTAAGAGCTACTTAAAATAAAATGATTGCATTTATATGACAAATTTAATTCTTTTCTAATGACTTTTATCAGACCGTTCTCCTAGCACACACCGTGATATGGCAACGCCCGACTGTTTTCTTGCATAAGGAAGTAAGTTAATTCAGGAGTTTTAGATCCCATTAAAACAAGATTAGAACTCCACCAGGCTTCTTGTTAGCTGCTTTGCTAACACAACGCGCTGGAGAACCCATGTCCTGACAGGCGTGGGAGCTGGTGGCATGGAGTGGTGGAGCCAGGAGAGCTCAGCCCTCATCTGATGGGTCTGTGCAGTCCTGTCGGGAAGAGGCACTGTCCCTTGGTCTCCCCGGACCCGATGTGCTGATGCTCTCGGACTGTTCGGCTGCCAATGTTACTGTGTACGCCGGGACAGCAGGTCAGCTTGGCCGCAGCAGGCTCTCTGGAGAGTCCGAGGATGTCATCCCCGTCTCAGCAGGGACGTGGCTCTCAGGAGTGTCCGAGGACGTCATCCGTCTCAGCAGGGACGTGGTAATACATCCGCTCTCTGGTCTGCAACTCCTCACTGTCTTCCTTGGCTGTGTCCCTGGACGGTGACGTCTGTCATCGTTTTAGGAGGTACGACAGAGTGTCTGGTTCACCCCTGACCTGTGGGCAGCGTGAGGCCGCAGAGTCGGTGTCATCAGACACCCCTGTTCTTGCACAGCCCTGCTCTGGTTTGTCTGCTCCAGACGGATTCATGAACCATGGAAATTGCAGGGGAGAAGTGGGGGGCAGGCACCCGGCCTGCCTGGAAGTCGAGAACCTGCTTTGAAGGCTGCTCTTTCCTTTGGTTTATCCCCTGCACGAAGCCGCCTCCTCCCACAGTTAGTCACAGGCTGCAGGGAAGAACCCGCGGGTGAGGGTTTCATCTGTACATCAGGCAGATGGCTGGTGGCAGGGCTGGTGTTCCAAGTACAGAGAGATGACACTCAAAGCACACCCCACGTTCCTGCAGGGACATGTGTTGGCCTCATGTAGCAGACGACACCTTTATTATTGTTATTATTATTAATAGAGATGGGGTCTCACTGTTGCTCAGGCTGGTCTCAAACTCCCAAGCTCAAGCCATCCACCTGCCTCAGCCTCCCAGACTGCTCCAATAACACGAGCATGACCCACCACACCTGGCCCTTCCTCTCCACCCCCAGACTAGACCTTTAAATCCAGGAACACTTCAGAACATAGAGTGGAAGCTTGTAGCACAGGAGGCCAGAGCAGGTCACCGGAGTTCAAGCTGGAGGGTGATCACTGGACTTCCCATATGCTCCAGTCTCCTTCACTCCAGAGTGACCATGATCACAGACCTCCCTCGAAGAGACGATCATTCTGTAGAACTGGAGAGTCTAAAGGCATCAGGGTGCCAGGGAGGGCCTTGAGAAAGCAGCGATGTCCGAAAGCAGGCTGTGAGCAGACCTCTGATGAAGCCGCACTCCCGCGGCCCCTGTTTAATTCTCCGACTCCCCTGGCCTTCCCTCGTGACCCCCCTTCCTCTCCTCTCCCACCCGGGCTCCGTGGGAGCTCAGCCCTGCTTCCCCTTCTCTACCCAGGAGATCTCACCCTATCCTATAGATTTCACACCTCTCTTCCGCTGCTGAAGCTCTGACAGGAGTTCTGCCTCCTGCTGAAATTCTCCAGCCTCCAGAATTTCCTCTCTAATGTGCTCTGACTTCTCCACGAGGACAGCTCACAACATCAAACCACACAGTTGTCTTTGATTCCTCCTTCCCCTAGTACGCCCATCCAATCCACAGAGAGGTCTGTAACTTCTATTGCAAAGATATTCAGTGGGATCCCCTCTCCTCCCATCTGCCCCTCAGTGGGGTGACCGCCTGGACAACACACACCTGACCCGATGGCGCGTAGCCCAGACCTTTCCACGCTCTTCAGCTAGAGTGAACTTCTAACGATGTAGGTCAGGCTGTCTATCCTCTCGTTTGACGCCCGTTGATGGCTTTCCACCTGCTTTGATTAAAGCCCAAGTCCTTCTCAGCTACACAGCTCAGGAAATAGCTTATCTTTCTCACTCTCTTCTCTGATCTGTGAGCATTTCCAGCTCCTTGACGAGGCCTCAGCATCTCTGAGTGTGCAGTTCGCACTGCCTAGAATGAATGCCGTCCTCTCCCCAACACACACACACTCACACCTGGCTTAGCCCGGCCATCTCCTTAACACGGCAAGTTGGCAAAGATGCCCTTTCTGACCATCTCTCAGAAACGGCTTCCCGCTGTTACTCTGTCTCAGTCCTGTACTCACTCCTTAGTTGTTATTAAAATGTATTTGTGTTCAGCTTCCTCACCATTTTTTGTGTGTGGTCTGACTCTTTTTTTAAAATTTTTTTTGTGGTCAGACTGTCCCACCAAACTGAATAAGCTTTCAGAGAGCGTATCTGTCCCCTTGGGTACCACAAAGGTGCCCTATCCCTACAATGGGTTCCGTATATATTTCTTGAATAAAGGAATAGGAAATACAAGTGGAGATACAGAACATGCTTAACACTGGATCTAATTCATAGGTACTTAAGTAAACTTTATCTTCCTTCCTGCTCAGAGTAGGTTTTTTTGCACCTAGACGGTTCCTCATTTGCCCATGTAAGTCTTGCTGTCTGGAAATCTGACTTTACTGTTTGTGTGGGGGTTATATATATTTTTTAATTCTTGATCCCAGGTAAGCTCCTCTGAGCTCTTGCACAAAGCTGGTGGTGATACAGGCAAGCCCGGTCAACAAGAGGAGGCAGGGGGCCCCTCTGTCTGTAGGACAGAGCAGATCTAGCCCTTATTTCTACCCTCCTCTACACAGAGGGTTGGGGACGGTGTGTGCACCGTGTGGTGTGACCCTCTTTGAGGGATGATTAATGATTTCACGAAGCTCCAAATATCCCCTTTGAAAAAATGACAAATCTAAGGGATTTGTTAACAAATCTGAGTGACAGACTGGTCACTCTGCTTCTCCTTGGGATCAGGATTGCTTTTATTCTGTCTCTGGAGACCCACAGATCTGGTTACTTCTGAATTGAAGGCAGGCAGAGGAGACTCAAACGAGGCTAACAGGTCCTGAGCCGTGCACAGTCCGAAGGCCCCTGCTGTCCTTAGGGAAGTGACTGCAGGCCGCAGCACGTACCCTTCTGAGAAGCAACCTGTGACTATCTTCCTTCAGAACTGTCACTCGGTAAAGCGCAGCTTCTAATGTTGGGAAGTGCCGGGATGTTGATAACCACCCCGGTTCACACAGATTTCTCTCCATCCCGCCATCTCCCTGTCAGCACAGAAGTAAAAATACATGTATTGTTTTGACCTGGGGACTTTGATATTAAAAATATATGAATGAAAGAAATTGACTTTCATGCCTGAAAATACATAACCTAATGCAGTCCTAAGTGATAAACTAATAAATATCTATCACCGTTATATCTCAGGATTTCCCAAAGATATCTGAAGAGCACTTAATTGTTACCGAGGAATCAATTATTCAATTAACCTTCTTCTCATTGAATATATATTTGATACAACTTTTTGAAGCTTCAGCTTTAAAAGGTTCCTATCGATTGAAAGTTTCAAGGCCATATGGCCCGAGTATTGAATTTGTGCCGTCGTGATTGACAGCAGAAGCTGGTGATCACAGGCAGATATTTCAGACGGTGTGACTTTTGATGATGAGGCCACAATAGTAATGTTCGTTTATAGATAAATATATTTATGTGCCTGTGTGCACGCACACACACCATCTCTGCCTCCTACACGCACTACGGCAGCCTGGTGCGGCCACACATCGCCTGCCTTGCTCAGTGCAAACATTGACCCAGTACAGGCCCCACTGTAGACATGAGCCCACTGTTCCAGAGAGTAACTACATCATCTTAAAGGCCACCCTATGATTCAGTGATTGGAATTTTGGAAGTCTTCTATTTAAACAAGATAAGAGACCAGCAATGCTGTCTCAAATGCAAAATTTAAATTGCATGAGGTTTGAACCTGCCGGTTGAAAAAGAAAACCCATTTTGACTCCAGGGAATCCTTTTCTGTTCTGTTTTGTCCCATTTTCCTTCTTTAGAATATTCTTAGGCAAACTTGGGTTTGTAAGAAGAGCCCACATCGGCTGCCTCTCTTAATTTAATCTTTCTCCCGATGATGGTTTTTGTGTGAGTGAGCAGAATTGAACAGCAGCCATGATATCCTTGTGTGATACAAGTCAGAAGTTGGGACGCAAGTCAGGAAATCTTTGTGGTGTACAGGAAACGAGGAAGCCGGGGGACATCTGTAGTCCTGTAAATGCCATGGTGCGGGTGGGTACATACTTTCTGGATGCCAATGAAGAAATATATATCCAATACGTAGGAAACGTGCGTTCCCTTTCGTCCAACAATTCTCCTTCTTGGAATTTTTTTTTTTTTCCAAAGAAAATTATCTGACATGTTGGAGAGAGACTATCAGAATATCGATCCTAAATCTTGGGGAGAGGCTTAGCAAACAACCTGTGCGCCCAAGAAAAAGGACAAAGTTAAATTAGCTGCCTTCTCGTGAGGGAGACAACATGTAGCCATAAAATTATACTGTAGAGGTATAATTAATGACATGGAGAAATATTGACAGTACCTATAATATGTAGTGAAAAGCCATATTTGAGGCATAAATTTTATTTTTAAAAAATTAGATAGTTGTGCATAGAAAAATTTTAAAAAAGATGGGGTGAATTTCCATTCAGAATGTCTGGGGGGGGTCATTCTAGGTACTGAGTTGTGGGAGATCATTCTTCATTCTTTGTGCTTTCCTGTATTTCTCAAACCTTCTATATGTTTTAATGACCACCCCCCTGAAGATCTTGAAATTAGCATAGCTTAATAGCTCAGAGCTTAAGATTATCTGAGGCACCAAACTTCCCTGAAATCAGCTCGGGATGGTGGAGTCCCTTCCCCCTGGCCTGCCCTGTCTGTCCCCTCTTCCTCCCTCACACAGTGATTCTCTCCTGAAGCAGGAAGAGCCTTTGAGCTGTGGGTGCCGGGATGGGCCCCCCAGAACACAGTCATAATCAAGATATTAGCAAAGAGTTTCTGTCCTGAAAAATGCCATAAACAGGCTGGGGCTGACCTCCTTAATGCAGGGGCATTTCAGTAATCTGCGCCTAATGATTTTTTACATTAAGCCCCAGCTTGTGTTGGGCCCTTGTGAGGCACAGTAATTTAAGAACAGGCGTTTTGCACATTCCGATCCCATTATGTTACATTGTTACTGAATAAAGACTGGTATTATGTTGCTCCCATAAAGGGCAGAAGTGGCCTGAATTTTATCTGCTGAACGAATCAATCTGGATTATGTCAGCTGAAAAGAATTGTGGACTGCAGATGGGGGGGGGGGATAGTTTTTTGTTCGGAGGATTTTTTTTTTCCTTCTTCTTCTTTTTCTGTATCTGTGAGTTCTGAATACACGAGCGAAGATAATACCTGGTGGTGACTGAAAAGTAGATTTTTCTGTCTTATTTTTTCAGCGAAGAGTGTACCAATTATCATTTCAACATCACGTATTAGGAGATCAATTGGGAACTTAAAACCATTTCCCCATGGTAATACTGTGTTGTATTTAAGCCGCCCTTGCCGCTGGTCAGAGCTGTGGGAAAAAGAGTGAGCAAATAAAGAGCAAAGAACTCAGAAAATAGAAGAGGGCGGGGCTTGGCAAGGGATGTGAACTATTCATCAACAACTCAACTAGGATGATGGGAATAAGAAGTCCTTAAAGACAGAGGAGAAAGTTTCTTTCTTACTTCTTTTTTTTTTTTTAAGAAATAGTTTCCCTTTGGGGGGGGAAGAAAAACAAGGTTAAGGCTAACTTTGTCCTGCTTCTTCAGGAGCTGATCTTAAACTTCCTGAAATCAACCAATGCTCCCCTGTGAAATGGATAGTGCCCAGTTTAAACAGCGTGCATTCTTCAGCAATCAGTTTAAGAAAACAGTGTCTAATTTCCTGTCCCTTCGTGCAAATTTCTTAGCATGGGGCAGTGTCATTTAATCTCGAAGTACAGTAACGCTCTGCTTTAATTTAGAAAAAGGCAGACAAATCTCCTGAGTGAAATAATTTGTGTGATCTTTGAAATGACCATGAATACAATCAAGCTCTTACGATATGCCCTTTATTTACATGGTACAGAAAACCTTTGAAACGTGAAACTCTTTAGGGTATGGTCTATGCATCCAGTAAGTTGCTTAAAATAATATAACTGCTGCATTTTATAAGTTTCCCCACACTTCTCTGGCCATCATTATACAACCCCTTCCAAATATTTACCTTAGGGATGAATAGGGTCTTCTGATATTATTGTGTTCAAGCTTGCTAAATTTCCATTCGGCAGACCTAATTCTGCCATCTGCAAAGTTCTAGATTTTATAATACTTATAAGCTGTTTCTAATCTATTTTTACTGCCTTGTTCTGTCCTGAAATGTCAGAGAGTGCAGAATAGGTCTTGGAATTAACATGACAGTTAAGAAACTTGGCGAGGTTTTACAGCAGATTGTGACATTAACAAAATACAAAAGAGAATGGTGAAATTAACATTAATGTATGCTTCAGACACTATAAAAATCTGTATGTCCATGATCAGGGAATTAAAAAATAGGCATGTTTTTAGGGTGATGCTATTAAAGACAGATCTTTATGATGAAAAGAAATTTCCATATGAAAAGCAACTTACTAAAAGTAATGCGTAATCCCCTCTCTGGAATGAACAACAGGTTTACGTCCTAGGTCAAGCAGGCATATGGCTATCTCCGGCTGCCAATTTTTTTTCCCTGGGCTTCTTTAATCTGTGATAAAACTGCTTTGAAAGCACTAATAGCATTTTTTCACAGCTGTGAAGGAGATCATATGATAGATGTACCTAGAAGGGAGATCATTTGTTTAGATTCACAGATTGAAAAAATAAATCACTTACGGCCCCTCTTTTAATTTCATCATGGGAAGGTTTTGGGCACTGCTATATCTGGAGGAATTCATGCTGGGCGCTCCCTCCTCCCTCCTCCCCCCAGCAGCTGCACAAGCAGCCCGTCCTGTCCTAGTTGTTCCTGGGCGATTGTAGCTGTGTAAACTGGAATAGCCCTGACCTTGGGCGGGTGGACTCTGTGTTTTAGGAACCTGCAGTTCTGGCATTTCGCGTCTCGTCCAGGGTGGGGTCAGCTCCCCGGGCGGGGGCGCGCTGCACTGGGCTCTGCTCTCCCCATCTGGGTCATCTCAGGCCCATTCCTTAACTTCTGAGGGTCGGATTCCTCCCCCTGAAAGGGAGGCCGCAAACATACCTACCTCCGTGGGGGTTATCTTCAAACGACATACGTGTCTATAAAGTCCCCTGCACGTGACCGTGATGTATGCAGTTGTTTTTATTTGTTTTTGTTTTTAAGTGGTAAGACTGTGGTGGGGGGGGGGTGGCAGTGAGGGTGGGAGGATAAAATCCTGGCCTTTGAACACACCCCGCTCCCTGCAGAGTCCGTGCAGCTGGCATCCAAGAGCGCTTTCTGCTATAAAGATCTCTGACCCTGGTGCACACCCGACACCTCCCTGGCCGGCGTGCTGGGGCCTAGGGCTGGGCTGCGGGCCGGTCAGCCAGCCTGGCAGCGCTTCTCTTCACCACCCTGGGCCTCTGTTTATCTGCCTATAAATAGGGCACACTAGTGCCTCCTAGGGGCTCCGTGAGAGTAAAGCACTGTTACTCAGTTGGAAATCCTTTGTATCCGAAACGCTAAGAGAAAGTAAAGAAGTCCTCAAACTACAGCCCGCGGGCCACATGCGGCCTGCCTAGGACATTGGTCCGGCCCACCGGGTGTTTTTGCCGCCGCTGCCTGTCCTGCTTAGCAGCCAACTAGTCCTGGGGCCCGCAGTCCAGCCTTCCAACGGTCTGAGGGACAGTGAACTGGCCTCCTGTTTTAAAAGTTTGAGGACCCCAAAGAAATCATAGGCAGCCGTGCGTTGCTGTCAGAGCTGTCCTGGGGGACCTTGAACACCCCGGTTCGGGCTAGGGGGGCCCAGTGGAGGTGGCTCAGCTCAGCCGCGGGCGGGGACGGGGCTGCCTCGGTTTGGATCACCACCTTTGCTGGGTGGGGCAGTGACTCCTGAAGCCCCTGGTTGTTCAGAGGCTGAGGGGCTGGTCGGGATGTGTCGGCACCGGGTGAATTCTGTTTCAAAACCATTTGGAGATTTTTATTTTTCCTTCTGCCGAATGTCCATTCCAGGCCTGAGGGATCAAGCCAGTTTTCCCTCTAGCTGGACAAAGCGCTCCTGGAAAACAGGTGTGTGGGGGTTTGATCGATGCTGAGATCAATCTGTGTGGAGAACTTTGGGGCCAGCAGGGACATTCACTTGGAGTTAAGAGAGCTGAAGCGGTAGGAGAGGCTGTTGGCCAGAGGCAGGAGCCTGTGTACATATGTGCCACAGACACACGTGCATGCACGCGCCCTGCCCCCCGCTCACTGTGCTTGCCTCCCGTGAGGTCCACGCTCAGGTCTGGCCCCTCCCGGCAGCAGGTGCACAACCCCCCCCCCCCCCAATAACTCTAGTTATTGGCTTCTCTTCCTTGACACCCCAGGTGGCTCAGTCCCTGCTGTTGGGTCACGTTCCCTCTGCCCTCTCTCCTTCCTCCCTCTACCCCCTCTTCCCACCTGCTCACCCGCCCCCCCCACCTCCGGGTCCCCTGCAGGGGACGCTGGCTGCGCTTACGTCCTTCCGCCAGTAGATGGCAGCCTCTACGCAGCAATGAGACTCGCACTGCTTTTTGTGTGGGCTAAAATCTGCGGGCTCTGCTGTCCTTGCACCCTGGGTGGGCATTCCGAGCTTTGGGTGGGGTGCTCTAGGATCAGCACCGGATCCTGGGGGTAGCAGAATCCCCAGAAGCCCACACATGGGGTAAGGAGGAAGCTGGAGACCTCACTGATCTGGTTTCCCCTGCCTCAGAGCTGGACATCTTTTAATTACCCCATTAGTTTATTTTTAAAAAGACCCTTTTCTATTTAAAAGCCAAGATGTTTTGCAGAGAGTATCAGGCAATCTCTCAGGAGGTCGGAAGATGGACTACAGGGGCAGGAGCAGCGTCCCTCCTCTGCCTCTTTGAACAGGCCCACCTTGGTATATGCCTCTGCTCCAGCCAGTCTCCTGGCAGCACACTGTCCTGTGAGCTGGGGAACCTCCTGCTGGTGTAACAGCAGCAAGGACCAGTCACTGGGCACAGGCCATGGGTTCCAGGCTTCCCAGCATCAGGCCTGATTCATTCACTCATTTGGAAAGGTGTCTTTATCCCTACTGGCCCCTCCCGGTAGTAGGTGCACCCACCCATAACTCCTCAGAAGGGGAAACTGAGGCTCAGGGGTGCTGTCACCTGCCCCACTAGCAGAGTAGGGCCTGTCCGGATAGAAAGCTCTGTCTGTTTTTTGCACTGGAAGGGCCCAGGTGCAGAGAGGGGACACAGGCGTGGAGAGTGCCCCCCGCCCTCCAATACCACCAGCCTCTTGCCTGGGTTTCCTGCGTCCTGTGCCCATCCTGGAGGCCTGGCCCAGGCCCAGGCTCCTTGCAAAGGGGGTAGAGGTGACTAAGGGGACAAAGCGTCCCCTGACGCTGGGATCATGGTTAACTGAAGGAAGGGACAACTCTGTGTATAAGGCAACGTCCGAAGACTGGCTTTTAGCTAGAGTTTTTTTTTTTCCTAGCTTTCTTTTTTCTCATATAAGGAGGAATGAGGTAATCCCACCTTTCCAGCTGCTTAGAGGAAATGAACACTTACTGCTCTGTAAGCCTGGAGGTGTTGTGGAGTGGGGCTCTGTGCAGGGACACCTGCCAGCCTATTTGCTACAGCGGGAGGAGGTAATAATAGACAGAGGCACACCCAGCACGTCCTGAGAACTCTGTGTGAACATTCAACTCTGTGAACTATAAATTATTTTTAGCTTCATTTTACAAATGGGAACATGGGAGCTCAGAGAGGTGAAGTAACTCGTGTGAGGTCACGCAGCTCGTAATTCCCAGAGCCAGGTCTGAAGCCAGGTCTGCAGAGCACCCTCCTTCCAAGGCAGTCTGTTTAAGTGGACATGTGATTTGCCTTTCAAATGACTTCAGTGCTTTTTAGAAGTCCTAACTGCCCCCAAGTTATCTGGACACTTCTTGGAAGCTAAGTGTGATATTACAAAAAAATCAGTTTAATGTTTTAGTTCATGGCAAAGGTCTGGGCCCCATATTTTTTTCTCTCTCCATGAAACGCGTTCTGCAAACTTAAGATGTTTGCCTTACAGACTCTGCCCTGTGTTTTTCTGAGTCCCTTTAGAATGGGAATTCCTGACCTTGATTCAAGAAATTCTCCACTGAGAAAGAGGGAACTGGGGGGTGGGAGGAGGCTTGGTGCCCGTAGCACAGTGTTGGGGCACCAGCCACATATACCAAGGCTGGGCAGTTCAAACCCAGCCAGCAGGACCAGCTAAACAGAAATGACAACTGCAACAAAAAATAGCCGGGCATTGTGGCGGGCACCTGTAGTCCCAGCTACTTGGGAGGCTGAGGTAAGAGAATTGCTTAAGCCCTAGAGTTTGAGGTTGCTGTGAGCTGTGATGCCACAGCACTCTACCAAGGGCAACACAGTGAGACTCTGTCTCAAACAAAAAAAAAAAAACAAAAAGAGAGAGAGAGAAGGCCTGACTCTATATTTGTTTACTGTGTGTCCCTGGGATAATCAGGGGTCTCTTCTGTCAATGGGAAGAGAAGGTGTATTCTGTAAAATAATTTAAAGAAGTTTTTCTGAGCCAAATCTGAGGACCATCACTGGAGTTACACCCAAGAAGCCTTGAACTAGTGGACTTGTAGTGGTGGGTGACTGTTTGTTTTTATACATTTTAGGGAGACAGGAATTAACAGGAGAGGCCATAAATCGATAGGTGGAAATCAGACATTGATTTGGAAAAAAAAAAAAAAGGTGGGACATCTGGAAGGGGGGCCCACAGGTTATAGGTGGGCTTAAAGATTCTCGAGCTGACAATTGGCTAAAAGAGTCAGGCTTTGTCTAAAGAGACTAGTACTCAGTGAAAAGGAATGCTAAGATAAAGGGTCTGCTGATCAGAGATGAAATCCTGGAGGGCCCCAAGTGGTCTGTTGTGTTTAGCAGGTAGGTCTTTCGTGGCCTTAGGCCTGTTGATGAGTCACAGAGGACATCTCTAGGAAGGGGAGGGGGCGTGATGAGGCAGGTCTGATCTTTCTCATCACTAGCAACTCAGTTTTAGGGATCCCCTTTGGCAAGAGGGGGTCCTGTTGGTTAGTTGCTGAAAGGGGGAGCTTTAAGATTTTATTTCAGTTTACACTCCAGAGATTTTTCCCCAACACAAGCCTATCCCCGTCCTAGGCTGGTCACAGGTGTCCTGGTATGTCTGGGTATGTGGGAGGCCCTCCCGCTGGGAGCTCTCCCTCGGGTCCCTGGGGTCGGGTTGGAATTTCTGGAGCCCAGAGACTCTGAGGAGGGCCTCCTGCTACACCTTAGCTAGGTACCCATTAAGATAGGGCTACCCCAAAAGTGTTGCTTTGTGGTTGACTTAGATCATGGATGGGGTGTCCAGAGGCAGGCTTAGGGTTAGGGTTAGGGTTCTTGGACTCCTGATGGCCACCCAGAGGCTCCCAGTGCCCCTCTAGGAGACGACTCAAAGTGTCACATCCTCTTCTGGGCCACGTGAACTGGTGCAGTCAGGGGTGCCCAGTTCCTAGCTGGTGGGAAGGTCATTCTCTGATCCTCTGCTCTTATCCCAGGGGCTGCCAACAGGTCCACTGAGTCATTCCACATTCTCCACACTGGCTCAGCGTCGGGAGGCTGTCTGTGTACCCATGCCCTGTTGCACAAGTGTAAGACCCCTGAGGAGCTTCCAGTTAATTTGGAAAGGGACTTTGTACCCTGAATGTCCAGCAGAAAGAGCCAGAAGGTTCAGGGGAGCCAGGCCGTTGAGGAGCAGCTCAGGGCCTGTGGGCTGTGCATGGGCAGCCAGGGCAGGTTGTGTGGGTAGCCCCTCGCACACCTGGGGACCTTGTTGCCACGTGGGCAGCCTGGGGGCCTCTGAGAGCCCAGCTCGGTCATTCCTGGGGGAGGGGACAGCAGGGACAGTGCTTCCCTGTTACAGTGGGGGTATGTGCGAGGTTGGCCAGAGCATCCCCCCAAAATGGGAAACGGTCCCACCTGCTGATGTAGGAAATGCTTAACCGGTTGCGTTCCCTTCTCCCCGTTTCTGTTCCTCCTCACCTGCTCCCCTAAACTAGGCATCTGGCAGGCTGGAATGGGCAGATGTCTTTGGAGAACCGGGGAATCTCAGGACAGCTCTGAGAGAGAGCTGTGCCAGAGGGAGGGGCTGCCTGAGTTCCCCAGACACTCCCTGCCTGGGGACTCGGCCTGACTGAAGAAAGATGGAATAGGCCCTGAAGAGTCTGGGGCTGCCTGGACACTGCCCCAGGCAGGTGGAGAGTTGTCCCTGTCCTCAACCCCAGGAGAATCTGCTGTTTCAGGGTAAAGACCCGAGGGCCGAGCATCCCAGGAGGCCACAAGAGGGCGCCAGACACCGTGGAAAAGGCTGGGCTCTGCTTTCCAGAAAACCTGTGAGATTGTGTGTGACCCGCTGCACTGGGCAGGGCCTTCAGCTGACAGATGTCAAAATCTATCATCACCAGGGCACTGGTAACACGCACGAGGGTAAACCAAGTTCTCATTATTGGAAAAAATTAAAAGAGGAACGGCCTTAGTTTAATTACTTTGTTCAATTATATCTTCATTGAGATGATGGGCATTTATGGAGCGCCTACTGTGTACAAGGCTTGACAGTGTGATGCAGGCCGAGGGGCATTTATGGAGCGCCTACTGTGTACAAGGCTTGACAGTGAGATGCAGGCCAAGGTTAAATTGTTCCTTCTTCCCACAGGAGGGAGAAGAGGAGAGTGAGTGACAGAGCTGGGCACAGAATCTCACAGACCTGCCCGGCACTGTGCCTCTCCCAGGCGGCCAGTCCCTCTCTGCTGGTTTTGTACAGTGGGAGAGGGCAGTCCTGGGACCTGGGGCATCTTGGCCTGGGGCCTGGTGTGGGCTCAGTGACACCCAGTTTCAGAGGCTGTTCTCTCTCTTGGCTCCAGTTGCCTCCTAGGACAAGGCTGGAGGGAAGGTTAGCACAGGCCCTGGGTCAGGCTACCCGGCTCCCAATCCTGTCCTCTGCCCTCTTCAGCTGCAAACCTCCAGAAGCCTATGAAATCAGCAGCCATAATTATTGTTCTTGCCCGGATAGCCACATGGGTTTCGTGAGAAAACCCATCTAAGGCAGGCTCTTCACGCTGCCAGGCGCACACTGGGCACCTGCTGAATGCTGCCTGTCACTTCACCCTGCTGTTGCTACCTGCCAGGTCTGACACCGAGATTCTGGGCAGACAGGTGTCAGCTAATGCGTTGTTCACTGTGAGATTTAAAGAGAGTTTTGTTTGGTTTTGTTGGGGGAGGCATTTTCAACTCCTGGTTGATCTGATCCCCAGAGGCAAGAGCCACTTCTGGGTTCACGCCAGCAGCACAATCCTGGGTAGAGGCAGCGTGCGCCTGGCTGGCTGTCTGCTGTGCCTCTGTGAGGCGGTGACAGGGTGGCACACAGAAGGTCCTCTGCAAGGGAAGGACTATTTCCAACCTCGGGGCCCAGAACACCCTGCTCTCCACCCATCAGATCCTGCCCATCCTTAGGGCCCGGCCCCACTCTGCCCTGACACGCCTTCCCCTCCCCACTCTCCCATTCAGTCATCGTTTACTTGTTCAGTTAACACACATGCGTGCGTGTCAGCCCACGGCAGGTCCCACCAGGGCAAGGAGGGGCACGTCCTTATTACCATGTGTTAAGAGATGCCGTGGTGTAGACTGACAAGGACCTGGGTGACTGCAGTTCAGTCGGCAGCGTCCCCATGACAGCTGTTCAGGCCTGACATTGGGGAGGGGTCAATCTGAATCATATAGGAAGCAGCAAGTTGCCCGTGACACAAATGTGGCCTTCACAGCTGTGGGAGCAGCTTGCTCTGATCTGCCAGGGAGGCTGGTCAGTCTGGAACCCGGATGGATGCAGGGTGGAGGCAGGGACAAGGGACAGGCCTGGAGAGAGACAGTGGGTTGCACAGGGAAGAGCAGAGGGGACTGGAGGGGAAAGAGAGGGGCAGAGTGAGTCCCCAAGCACTGCAGGGACCTGACCCCACCCTGGAGGGAGGTGGCTCTTCCTCAGCGCCCAGAGGTAGTGGGGAGGTGGGGAGTTGGCAGTGACCTTGGGTGTGCCTAATTCATGAGTGTAGCCCCTGTGTTGTCTCTGGAAGGGATGCTAGGTATGAATAGAAGGGCAGTGGCCATTTGCCGCAGTGATGAACACAGAGCATCAGCTCAGTGGGTCTCGGTTCTGAAATGCATCCTTCCCACTCTGGCGTGTGGCCAAGGCCCTCTCTTGGTGAGCTCTCCCAGAGCACCCTTCTGGGCCTGATGGGGCTGGAGAGGCTGAGTCTGGGGGGGGCGCTGGGCCATGAGGCTGGAGGACAGGCTGCCCTCTAGGCCCTGAGGTGGGCCTGCTAATGGTCAGCCCCAGAAGTTTCCTGTTAGAGGGACTCTGAGGGGTGCAGTCAGCAGCTGGGATCCCCAAGGTGCTTCTCAACCTGCGGGGACCACCCACCCAGCCAAGGCTGTGCCACCTGCCAGGGCCATGCCGGTCTTCATTTGGGTCACCTCCGGGTCATCCCAGCCTCAGCTTTATTTCCCCACAAGAATAGTTTATTCCAAGAAAAATATAATATATTACTCGGCCAGAGAAGCTGGATCCAGACAGACAGAGTTACCTTCCCTTTCCCGTCTGTGACTCAGAACCTCTGACAATGATCGCCCATGACGTGTCCTCCTGTGGAGGTGTCTGTGTGCTGGGAGACTCTGGGACTGTGCTGATGACGTAGAGACCCAGGTCACCCCCAGGGCCGCCACCGGCCGTTCTGTCCCAGGCATTCCCAAGTTGGGCCCCTCAAGTGCAAAATTGTACCTACTAATACCTGTGATTGAAATGGTAAGTTGGGGAACACAGACCGGTGCAGAAAGGGCTTGAGAGCTCAGCAGGCCTCGCGTGATATGTGGGTGTTGTTGCTACAGAGAAGGGCGTTTCAGGGTCCAGAAAGCAAATGGGGAAATCTGAAGGCCGCTTACACACCTCCTCCTTGTTTATAGCGACATTTTCATCTGGTTTCTGTCCATTCCTAACTCAAGAATCTGTTAGTAGTAAGAACAGCAGAGGCTGTGAGAAGCCCTGGTTTGAAGACACACACACGAATCCCTGCCAGCACTTACGAGAACTCTGACCTGAGACCTGTGCTTCTCAACCTTCCCAATGCCGCGACCCTTTAATACAGTTCCTGTGGGTTGTGACCCACAGGTTGAGAACCGCTGCCTTAGACCTTCCTTCCTGGATTCTTCCAAAATCAGACCTTGTCATAATGATTTGGGCACAGGCAGTTTGTTTTGGGAGAAGACACCACAGAACAGAGAGAAAGCTGGGGACCTGAGGCAGGAGGCACAGGTGAACTTCACAGCGGGTGAGGCAGTCCTGCTCGGGCCCCTCCTGGGAGCCGTGTGGAGCTGGGAACTTCCACCTGGTCCCGCAGGGGCGTGGGGGACATCACCTCCCTCTCATCACACTTCTGTTCTGTCTTCCTCTTCCCAGATTCCTACTCATTTTCAAATTTCTACTCTGTTCTCTCTGGGACAATTCCAGGTGCCCCACACTGGGGTCCTCAGCCCATGGAAAGTGTTCTCTTTGACTCTCCTTGCTGACTCAGATCTCACTCCCCACACCTGCCGGGACACTGGCACACCCACTACCAACACGGCTCCATTGCTCGGCCCTCCTGGCAAATCTAAAACAATAATGATGGTGAAGCCACAGCAGCCCTGTCCTCCTCATCTGGCTGAAGCCTTAGTGCCTCCAAGGCTGTCACCTGTCCCGCCCCTGGGGCTCATGTCCACCCTCTCACTCACACCCACAGCCCCCCAACCCCAACAAACACGCACCCAGTTTCAGGTTTCCCATGTTTATGGCTAAAATATTACCAGTGACCGACACACAGCCCTCTCCTCCTGTGTTGTCATTTTATGTTAATTGAATGCTCGTGTTAATCTAATAGAGTTTAGATTTATGTTGGGTCCTGAAGTGCGTCATATTTTAATCAATACGCACTCCGACATTTAGATGGACAGAGAGAAAGCCTGCCTCATGGCTGCACTTGGGTTCCATCAGCTGTCAATAATTCCTAATTTGAATCCTTCAGACAGCCGGATTTATGAGTTTGAATATATTGCATTCATCACAGAAATTAACTTTTGGGGGGAAATGATGTGAAAGGTCACACAACATCTCTAAAAGGCAGCTATTGTGTTTCAGAGATGAGGCGCTCTTGAAATATTTATCTGGAAGAGGCAGGTTGGCAGCCGGGCAGCGGTGGATTTGATAGGGGCCCAGGTGGGGAGGTGCTGTCAGGGTAGCGCTCTCGGAGTCAGATAAACAGAGCTCTGGGCTGGCACCGGGAGTCTTGTGCCACACACTGCACACCACACACCACATACCACACACCACATGCCACTCACCACACACCACGTGCCACACACCACACACCACGT
>CAUYQV010084148.1:0-13300 GCA_963574575.1 Galagoides demidoff
TAGACTATTTGGTTATAGCTTTCATATAACACACTAATTCTAATCAATGGCACTTGGCACCCTTATTGAGACACTGGGGCGACGGACTCCCTGCCTACATCTCCCTCAGCCTCATCCTAGAGATGTGGTGGGTGACAGGACTGCCACACCAAGAAACCCGCTAACAGAGAAAGGTAAACTATGAAACAGAAAATAAGAGGAATCAAGTCACAGCTCACACCTGCCCCTCTGAGGAGACATCACAGAACTGCCCCACTGATCTGCCCAATTAACATCTGGGGCTCAACTCCTTGCCTTTGACCTGCACTTGTCGTCTGTGTGTTTCATAGCCTTGAAGAGCCCTCATGGGCAGTAGGGTGTGCACTCTGCTGCAACACTCCCCAGACCACATTTCAAGGACCCTGGCAAGTCAGCCTCACAGAGAAGAAAAGAAATCAGAACACAGGTGTGGCAACATCATAGGCGTTTGTGCCGCCAGCCAGCAGCCGTAGCTTGTCCCCTCTCTGTGCGTCCCCACAAAAGCCCAGCCCACCCACTCCCCAGGCACTGTGCAGACCGCAGGACAATGGGCAGCAAGACCAGTCCCATGAAGCCAGAGCAGGGAAGGCCACCAAGCTGAGCCCTCCAGGTGAGCGCATGCATATCTGGGTCAGCACCACCAGGAAAGGCCCCAGGAACCCCCCTTCCCTTCTTTCCTCTGCAAGCAGGCATCTGTGCATGTGTGTGAGTCTGCGTGTAACCCCACACATGCTGTGTGTGAGTCTGCGTGTAACCTCCCACACATGCTGTGTGTGAGTCTGCGTGTAACCTCCCACACATGCTGTGCGTGTGAGTCTGCGTGTAACCCCACACACATGCTGTGTGTGATTCTGCATGTAACCCCACACACATGCTGTGTGTGAGTCTGCGTGTAACCCCACACACATGCTGTGTGAGTCTGCATGTAACCTCCCACACATGCTGTGTGTGAGTCTGCGTGTAACCCCACACACATGCTGTGTGAGTCTGCGTGTAACCTCCCACACATGCTGTGTGTGTGAGTCTGCATGTAACCCCACACACATGCTGTGTGTGTGAGTCTGCATGTAACCTCCCACACATGCTGTGTGTGAGTCTGCATGTAACCTCCCACATATGCTGTGTGTGTGTCTGCATGTAACCTCCCACACATGCTGTGTGTGTGAGTCTGCATGTAACCCCCCACACATGCTGTGTGTGAGTCTGCATGTAACCTCCCACACATGCTGTGTGTGTGAGTCTGCATGTAACCTCCCACACATGCTATATGCATGCTTGGACATGTAGTGTGCCGGTACTGTCCCACATGTGCTGTGTATGTCTGCATGTAACTTCCCACACATGCTGTGTGCCTGCCTGCACATGCATCCACAGAGAGGCACAAGTGCCAGGATCTTGCTGTCACCCTCGCCCCATAGACAAGCCACCATGCAGACATCCCAGGAACAGGGGTAAAGATGACCCAGGGGCAGGTGCCCACACTCTCCCTGATAATAACTTTTCCAGTCTGGCTTCACTGGACAAATGCTTCCAATATCCTTTACATCCAGAGCCATGCCACCCAGAGACATCCTGTTCTGAAGTGAGGACAGCAGTTTTCCATCTTGTCCTGAGAATTTCACAGAGGCAGCCTCATGTCCGGGTAGCCAGGTGCCTTCTGAGCAGGTCAGGGTTGTAGCATCGGTGGCCAACACTGACTGGGCACTGACTCCCAGACCACATGAACACCAGCTTTAGACCCCCCTGCATCCTGACATTCACCCTTCTCAAGAATCTGACGAGAGGACCCAGGCAGAGGTCCTGGGGGACCAGCTGCTCCACCTGCCAGGGAGCACGTGCAGGTGCCTGTCTGGGGGCCAGGGGCCTCCCAGAAGGGACTTGTGCCTCAGTTTTCACAGATACCCGCCATCAGGCTGAGGCCAGAATATATTTTTTAAAGTCTAGAAACTAGGAAATGTCCCCAAATTAAAACACAAAGTACTGATTTTTAGAAAGCACAACACCATCTTAAATGGGTACAGACATTTTTGTCAGCACGTTTGTGTAGTCAGAACAGCCCAGGAGCCACAGGGCCCCACTCCATCCATACACCCAAGCCCAGAGGGGCCACCCACAGCCGTACCTGCCCCAACTAGGCTGAACTTCCAGTTCCCACTGAAGCAGGGCCACCTGCCTGGCCCAGCTCCTCTCCAGCACACCAGTAGGCTCACCCTGGTAGGCTCCACGCAGCATGTCACTCGCATGTGGGCATCGCCTGTGTGCACGAGGCCAGGCGCCAGAGGAACGGGACATCTGCGCCTGCCCCATGCAGAACTCTGCCCGGCCCATGCCAGGTTCATGTCTCCGAGTCTGAGGTCATGCATCCCTGACCTGTGTGGGCCACTCAACCCCAGCCACCCTTTCTGGCCACAAGCGCAGGTCCCCTTGGGAGCTGTTCTCCTCTGAAGTCTGCACAGGACAAGCATTGGCAGGAGGTCCCAGCCCCAGAGACACTTTCAAACATGCTCGGTGCTGACACAAGGACCACCATAAATACTAGAAAACACCCTAAACTTCAGGGGACCTCACCCACCTTTGCCTCTGGACATACCATGTGTCTCTAGACCTATTCAGAATGTCTGGTGGGGCCATTCGCAAAGTGGGCTAAAAACAGAAAAGATTATAAACTACATCTTCCCCATCTCCAAGACATACAGAGAACCCTACAGGAGCCCCAGATGCCTGCCAGGGCTCTCAGTCAGCCAGGCCACAAGGGCTGCACTGTTCCCCAGCACCGTTCCTCCTCCTGGTCTAGGATCTGACCGTGGTAGGAACCCTTCCGCTCCTTCTCCACCCACCTCCAACATGGTGTATGTCCCAGGCCAAGGCCCAGGTGGGGATCTCTGACACACTCTGGGGTCTTAAATGAGGGACACTGAGCTTTTTACCTGACTCCTCAATAAGAGCTCCCATGTCAGGTCAACTGTAGTCCCCAGCTGCTTCCTCAGATCCCAACCGACAGGCACACATGCCGGGGACCAGGCTCAGGGTCAGGTACAAGCTGCAGGTCTGCACAGACCCCAGAGTGTGAGGGCTATTTCTCACAAGCAGCTGTACTTTCCATAGGGTGTGGTGATCTCCCATGGAGTAAATGACTTTCTCCAAATTTTAATTAGAATCCTGGTTTCCTTCCTTTAGTGCAAGTTCAATATTGAACTTCATCTCAAAACAAATTTTAAATGAGGCCAAATTGCTGACATTTAGAAACATACCCACAACTAAAATAACCCAAGAAATCCCAACGTCAGAGCTGCTCAGCTGCCAGCTGCTTAGAGCTCACCCCACACGCAGCAGCCACGGCTCTCCAGAGTAAGAGGCCCATGTCAAGTGCTCACGTCACAGTCTGCTGCTGAGGGACAATGTAGAGGGGCGAGAGAGGCGTGTCCGTGGACAACAGAGGCTGCCATCCCGAGTCCAGGAGAGGGTGCCCACAGTATCTAATGCCTCCTCCCCATAGCCCGCCAAACCCACCAGTCCATCTACACCACTCCTTGGACCCCTCCTGTCCTCCCTCCAGGCCTCAGCCACTTCCCACCTGGCCTCGGGATGCCCTGAAGGCCACTGGTACATGGGGCTCCAGAGCAAGGGGACTCTAGGTGCTGCCATAGCCACAGTGCCAGGCATGCACGGCCCCAGATAAAGACACAAGGAGGAAAAACCCTGACAAGGAGGCAACACAGTGGGGTGCACTTGGGCAGATCTCGTCAGAGATGCAGACTAGAATAACACAAGCCAGGGCTGGTTGCTCAGAGTCCTGTTCTAAAGGGACAGGAAGCAGGAGCGACCACAGGAAAGGGCACAGCCAACGCACAGCATGTGGACCAGGCTGCCCCCACTGCCCCCGCCACTCCCACTGCACACAGGCATCTCACACTAGGGCTCTGCTCTGCTTTCCAGCTTCTCTACAGGAACAGTGGCCCTGGCTGGGCACAGCCCTGACTCTTCCTCCTCCAGTCCCTTGACTTCTCCTGGCCCAGCCAAACCCTCCCCCCACCCTGCCACCTTCCCAGGGGCCCTACAGGTTCTCCTGAGTCCAGCGTGAGGCTTCTCCCAAGGGTCCCCTATGGAGCAGGGTCAACTTGCAGCCCTCAGACCACCATGGGCTCTTGCCAATTTAGCGGTATGACCACATTTTATGGGAAGTGCAGAGCAGATCACACATTGGCAGCCTCCCACAGGAGGGTTTTGGGGAGCACATCTGGATGGAGGGACAGGGCCAGGCCTCGGGCCCCCTTCCCATTCACGCGAGGGCTCCCGTAGCCCGTAGTCTGTCAGCACGGCAAGGCTGCATCTGCTCTGCATGGATAGTGAAGCAAGCTGAGACTGTTCACTCAGAAAGGGTTGAAAGTACCAAGTAAAGCCTGTGTTCCAAGGCAGTTTAGAATATTCTCACATGCTGACTAAGAAGGTGAGGTGACAGCATGCATGCAGAGTCCAGGCCACCAGAGACGAGGCTGTGGGGCATGAGGGGATGGGAGTTGGAGGTGAGCACAGAGATGACCCCCAGCTGACCTCCTCCCAGCCTCAAGGCCCTGGGGAGGCCTTGGGGAGCACCCGCTCCCTCGTCCCACCCAGCCCCAGGGATGGTCGGGGTCCACTAGCACCTGCATCCCCGCCCCCAGAAGGAAAAAACAGCTCCAGCTGTGCTGTTGGAAGACAGAGGAGTGTGGCCTGGGGGGCCAGGAACAGACATACCTCTGGGCTTTGGTGAGAGACTAGACAGAGTCATGGCCCCAGATAACAGTCCCAGGCCACAGTGTCCTTGCCCAGCCCTAAAGTGTAGTCTGACCTGCACCAGGAACGGCCTTCAGAGGCTGGGCACACGTGCCAGGCGGAGAAGGGCAGTATGGGGCCACCAGAGCCGGGGACGTGGCACTGCAGGGCAGGGGTATGGGCAGTGCACAACTCCCCTGCTCGGAGTGGATCCTGTGCATAAGGAGCACACAAGGACCAGAGCATGTGTGCTAGTGGGACAGTGGGACACACAAACCCTCCTCAGAACACGTATGCTGCTCCAGAGCAGGTGCAACTAGGGACGTCACATGCTCCCCGACCACCAGGCCCCAGGCACCACGCAGGAGCTCAGGGCACTCAGAGTGGGCACTGCCAGAAAGCCTGCTTAGAGCGTGACAGGCATCAGTGAACTACTTGTTTAAGGTCACATGTGACTCCTCCTGGCCAGTGTAAACATGCTACAGCATTTTAAACAAACGTCCTCTATGGGGAAAGCTGGAAATAAACACCCCACAGCACCGTGGTTTGGTTGGGGAAGTGGGATGCTGCCTGTTCTCCCTTTTTCACTAGTTTCCAAACAATTGTGAATGTGGTTATGTTGGTTTGGTTACTGTTTAATGATTTTTAACTCGATTGACAGTGACGTCCGGGCTCTGCCGGTGCCTGGGCTATATCCTCCGCCCACCACCCTTAGCATACGAGCTTGTGGGCTGCACCAGGCTGACCACACCATAAGGCCCGCAGCTGCATCCAAGGGGCCTCTCCAGGGAATACCTCTCAAGGTAAAAAGACCAAGGAGAAACCCCCAAGGCCTAGAGTTTCATCATCAACTTTGGGGCCCTACAGGTGATGAAAACTTACTAGCACGCAGCCCCCAGCCACCACAAGTACGCGGTCCCCAGCTTGGCTCCTTGGGCCAGTTATATCTTTCTCAACTGTACTTGTGGTGCCAAATGGGACAGTGCAGTGCCTGGTGTGCAGGCCCCAGGAGCCGTCTACAGACTTGTCCCGCACTATGGCCCACCCAGCTATCCGGAAGCACAGACCCAAACAGTGAAAGCCCCCGTGAACCCAGCCTTGGGCCTTGGCCCTGCCTCACTGCCAGGGGACCACAGTGAGACAGTAGGCACAGCCTACCCTGGCTCCAGCCTGCTACCAACCATTGGCAGGTGGGGACATGGGTGCCAGCTCAGGCCCCAGTCCTGAATATCCATCCATATGGTGGCCCAGGGTGGGGACAGGGGCAGGGGCACTGAGGCCCAGTCCTGGCAGGAGCACCTGGAACGTGAAGGGCACAGCTGATACCAGCTATGCTTTTGATCATTCGCCTAAGCTCCCCACAGTACTGCTCAGGTCAAAGTGGGCGGGTTTGCTTGTCGAGGGTCATGAGTGGCCCAGCACCACACATGGTGGCCATGATAGGGCAGCTGGGGCCTGGGAGCCACCACCAGGGCTAGTCTCAGCTCAGGTCTCAAAGAAGCCCCTCCCACAGCTGGGCAATGACAGAGCCTGGCAGGCCCATAGGAGACAGTCCAGTGCCACTGAGAGGGGGAGGGTCCAGGCAGGCACAAGGAGAAATGGTACCATCTGTGCAGTGGGATCATCTGCTCTCAGCTTTGCTGTACAATCCCCCACCCCCATTCCTCCCTCTGGTCCTTGCCCTTGTTCAGCAAAAGGCACCTATCTGGTGCTGTGCTCAGGGGCTGCTGGTCAGGGAAGGCCAGAGGGGTTGGAGAGGAGGGGCAGGATGGTGTCTCTTTCACTCCTCAGCCCCCACCCCAGGACCAACACACCCACAGTCCCCCACCCCCAGGACCAACATGTCCATGGACCCCCGCCCCAGGACCAGCACGCCCACAGTCCCCCGCCCCAGGACCAGCACACCTATGGACCCTTGCCTTGCAGCAGAGCTGGTAGAGAAGCAGCTACCACACCCCTGCAAGGCTGTGCCTCAGGTGTATGAGGTCCACTCCAGCTGTCCTGACCAAAATATGCAAGTATATCGGTGCTTAGAAAAGTACAATAATTTATTAGAAGCAAACATACACTTCTCCCCAGCTCACACACAACTCACTGTAAGTGTCACCAGCAGGGCAGAGGGTTCCTGGAACCCCAAGGAATAGGGGTTGGTCAAAGCCCATCCCTCCCCTGCCCTCCACAGGCCTCTGCTCCACCCATACAGCAGCCCCCAGCATGGCCAGTGCTGAGACAGTGTCCCAGCTGTGTTCTCAGAGGGGCTGGGGTTACTGATGAGTCCCAGTGGCCATGTGAAAGCTCATAGCTCAGACAAAACAAATGTACAGTCACCAACAAGGAATCATTTAAACATCACAACATAAACCAGGCGAAATAAATTTTTTATTTAAACTAAAGAGAATTGACAATCTAGAAGAAAAATATATAGAGTATTCAAATTCAACATTGTCTACTGTACGGCTAAAACTAACCAGGTAAGTTCAATAAATAAAAGAATTTCCAAAAAAGAACTTATCTGCTTATCTTGGCAAATTTATGCCATAAATTTACATGTTTTAGGCCAGGCGTCCTCAAACTATGGCCTGCGGGCCCCATGCAGCCCGCCTAGGACATTTATCCAGCCCACCAGGTGTTTTTGCCGCCGCTGCGTGTCCTGCTTAGCAGCCGACTTGTCCTGGGGCCCACAGTCCAGCCCTTCAATGGTCTGAGAGACAGTGAACTGGCCCCCTATTTAAAAAGTTTGAGGGCTACTGATTTGGGCAATAAAATCTCATCCTTACTAACTTTTAACTGTTTCACAAAAAATTCTTAACAATTTACTTAAAATTGAAAACTTGAGGCTTTAATTAAAGGCAGTTTAATAATTCTGTTGGTCTTACAGAGTTAAGAACTTGTAAAATATTAAAGCAAACTTTTCTACCAGTACTCATGCAAACGGTCTCAAGAGAAACCCCACACGAAACCGTACCCGACAGGCACAGCGGTGCCACCAAACGAGGAAGCGTCTGAAGTTGCGACCACAATCTTCAGAAACTATCGCCAGATGTGGCGACTCAACACTAAGGTACCATAAGATCAAGGGGGCTTCACTTCACACGGAATCTTCTCTGAATAAGTCCTGAATTTAGAGAGAATTAAATAATATGTTTTAAATAACAGGCTGTTGGAATAGCAGTAGGGATCAGCTGGACTCCAGGCCACGGTGTGGAAGCAGCTCTGAACTCACACCAGCCCTGCATCTCCACTCAGACCCTGGCCAAGGAGGCGCCCAGGACACTCAGAGATGAACAGCCTCAGGGGTCTGCACAGAGCCAAGTTCTGCCCAGGGCCAGCAGCTCCCCAGAGCCCAGGTGGTACCTGGCATAAAGCAGACATGCCCACATTCGTGGGATGGATTTTCTGACCCTCCTTGACAACTTTGGAAGTTGTGTTCATCTGTACTCACATGTGTGTGCTACTGAGAAAGACCTTCCCTGTGTCAAGATTTTTCTTTAAATTTTTTACATTTACTTTGCTTTATCTGTTTTCAGATACAAATTTGTCACATTTCTAAAATCAAAATACACCTTACCAATGATACCCTCTTAATTATATTTTGCCGGTGGTTTACTTTTCCCTTTCTGAGAAACATGAAAATAACAGTGTGCCTTCCAATGGACAGTCTCTTAGAGGCTAAAATTCACCAGGTCTGTGCCCCATTCAGAGCTTATTGCTATGGGATTGAGAATGGGGCTCAGTCTCATTTTAGTGCCACGGCTGCCCCACTGTTCCAGACACACTGAGGGCACAACGGCAGGAATGCTGTTTCACTCCATGCCAGTCCCAGACGCCTCCAGGTTCTAACGCAGCCCATGGATAGCCTCTCAGGGAGATCTGAGCCTCTCTGGCTCCCACGACTTTAGGAGACATTTTACCACCTGCTAAAGCCATCCCCCCTCATCACACTGCCATCTTAGGATTTTCCTGGCTGCCACATACATGTTTGTTTGCCCATGAAAACTTTAAAATAGGCTTGTCAAATTCCAAACAGTCCTGTGGAGATCTGAAATGACACCACTAGCACTCCAAGGCAAATATGCCCAGCCCAAAGGATACACCAGAGTCATCTGAGCCCTACAAGTGCCTGACTGAGGAGTAGGCAGAGACTCAGCACTGGGTAAGACTCGGGGAGCTCTCTGCGCCCCTTGGGAAGAGTCCCCCACGAGAAGCCAGCATGGGTCACCCAAGAGACTCGGGAACTCTCTGCGTCCTTTGGGAAGTGTCCCCCACGAGAAGCCAGCCTGAGCCACCCAGGAGACTCGGGGAGTTCTCTGCACCCCTTGGGAAGAGTCCTCCACGAGAAGCCAGCATGAGCCACCCAGGAGACTCGGGGAGCTCTCTGCGCCCCTTGGGAAGAGTCTCCCACGAGAAGCCAGCATGAGCCACCCAGGAGACTCAGGGAGCTCTCCGTGCCCCTTGAGAAGAGTCCCCCATGAGAAGCCAGCATGAGCCACCCAGGAGACTCGGGGAGCTCTCCGTGCCCCTTGGGAAGACTCCCCCATGAGAAGCCAGCACAAGCTGCCCAGGAGCAGTGCCCAGATCTCGGTTTCCAAATACCAACCCTCTATACAAAGAACCAGGCTCTTCAGAGAACTGACTGACTGCAGGGCTGGGAAAGAGCAGGGAATGTGCCAGAGCAGCCAAGGTTCTTGTGGTGCCCAAACAAGTGCTCCAAGGACAGGCATGCCTGACCTGGGGCCCAGCCGGAAGACTCCGTGGCCCCAGCTGAAACATGAGCAACAAGGTAACACCACCTTGGGTCATAATCCAAGGAGCAACGTGAGTACCCATGAGTGCACACTGGTAGAAATAAACAATTGCGTAGATAAGTGGGGAAGAGAGATAGGCCTTCCTTACAGAGAACCCCAGATAACATGTGCCCTGGCAGGAGGCAGAGCCATGGGGACAGACTTAGTTACCAGCTTTGGTGACCAGAGCACGGACGGGGAGATGGGGCCTGGACAGTGGGGAGGCTGGCAGACACCATCTTGCCCAAGTGAAGGGGCCCACATCACTGGTGCTGAGTCACAGGCCGTCAGCTGTCCTGTGCCTTCTTCCCCCAAATCCACTCCCCCATCCTAATCATGGGAAGATGCCAGGCAAACCCAGATTGAGGAACACGCAACAGAAAGTGGGTCAGCGTGGGCACAGTGGGTCGTGCCCATGATCCCAGCATTTGTGGAGGCTGAAGCAGGAGGGTCACTCGAGACTGCGGTGATGATGACATGCTTAGGGCTGGCTGGGGTAAAACCCCGTCTAGGGCCAAAGACGTGAGGAGACCAAGGAGACAGGGCTGGAGGCAGCGTGGTGCCCTGGATGGGACCTGGAGCAGGAAAGGGGTGTTTGTGGGGAAACTGGCAGAACCCTTACCATACCATGTTAAGCTAGCTTAAAAAAAAAAGAAAAGAAAAGAAAACTTGGCAAAACCCAAACAAAGTCTGTGGTTTGGTCAAAGCAGCATCCCAGTGCTGCCATCCCAACTCTGACAAGTGCACAGACATGGTCCTATTGGGGGAACACGGGAACCAGATCTAAACTCAGTTCTAAGTCAAAAAGGTTTTTAAAGCTGCCCCCAGGAAAAGGCAGGTGCTCTGTTTGTGGATTTTGATGGGCTTCCTGCTTTTGCAGTGTGAGAACTGGACAGGCCATCTGAGAAGAACAGTGCCACCTACATAGAGAGGAGGAGACAGGCAGGAGGGAACAGCTGGCCCCTCTGGCCCTTCTAGGACCAGCAACACCCACGCGACAGCGGGACAGCAGCGGCGCCGACGCCCCGACTCTCACCACAGCCTCTAACTGATGCGCGTGTCCTCCTGGGCGATCAGTCTAAGACTCGGCAACAGGTCCTGGTTCTCCCTAAATTATCACATCTTTTCATTCATGAACAGGCCACACTGTTCCTTTTGCTCCTGTCCTCTCTTCTGCCCCCTTTCACTATATCAGAGTCACCTTCCCACAGAGGTCACCTCTCTTACCCTTAGGCCTACACTCCTTATTCTCATAAATGGGATCTCCACTGACTGGATACCGAGGAATGTTACTGACTTTTATGTAATTAAATATCAAATTCTTTTATTGGGTATTGTATGTTTCCAGTAGATTCTTTTGCACTTTCCAGATACATAATCCTACTTGCAAATAATGTCTCTTCACTGTAACGCTCAGCATTCACCCTTGCCTCTTTTTAATTGCTAATTGCACTATATAGAGTCAGAGCTCCTGGAACATATTTATACAGAACATTTTTGTCTCGTCCCTGACTCCAGTGGAAATCTTTTGTTCCCATATTTCAAGGGCATACTACAGTAATAGCTACATGTTTTAATTTTATTAAGAATAATCATTTGGTGTTGGGCCCAGTAGCTCAGGCCTGTAATCCAGCACTTTAGAAGGCCAAGGCACAAGGATCACTAAAGGCCAGGAGTTCTAGACCAGCTGGACAACACAGCAAGATCCTCCCTCTACCAAAAAAATCTCAAAATTAGCCCGGTGTCATGGTGCACACCTGTACTCCCAGCTGCTCAGAAGCTGAGGCAGGAGGATCTCTTGAGCTCAGGAGTTCAAGGCTGCAGTGAGCTCCAGCCTGGATGACAGAGCCAGACTCCATCTCTTAAAAAACAAACAAACAACTGTCATCATCATTTTTAATCATGAAATGTTGAATTTTATCAAATACATTTTCAGCACCTACAGAGATAACTAAGTTTATAAACTTTTTTCCAGTGATGAACTATTAACTTATCATGAAAACACAAAATCATATTATTACCAACCAGGGCGGCACTTGTGGCTCAGTGAGTAGGGCACTGGCCCCATACACCAAGGGCGGTAGGTTCAAACCTGGCCTCAGCCAAACTGCAACCAAAAAAAGGCATTATTACCAACCTTTCTGAATATGAGCCTGTTATCCCTACGTCTCCAGTACTCACACATTCGGGGTTCTTACACACCACTAAACTTACACGGGGTCCTATTTTGCCTGCTGAGCTGGAGAGACGGTCTCACTGACACTGAGGAAACCGCTCTGTCGTGTCTACACAGTGCTCCTGAGTCGGGCTCTGGTGTCCTAAGTTTGCCTGTGTTCTCTTAAGCTGGGATGGTTTAAACAGAACTGAAGCCGGATGTTCCTAACAGTTTGGCATAATCCACTCTTGAAAGCATCTATGCCTGGAGCTTTGGGAGGCAGTGGCTTTGATAAGCTCATCAGTTTTTTCTCCTAATCACTGGCCAATCTGGCTTTTCTCTCACTTCTAAAGTCAATTTGATTATGTACAATTTGCAGAAAAATTATCCATTTCACCGACTTTTTCAAAATTATTTGAACATAACTGACCAGATTAATGTCTTAAGACAGTTTGAATTTGGCAGGTTTCCCTGGAGAGTGCTAAGGACAGTGGCGACAGCAGCCAGGCCAGAGTCCCTCCCAGAGAATGCTCCAGCGTAGCGCTGTGTAGCACAACAGGGCCCGGTGCCCTCCAGGACTCATGAGCTCAGGTCACAAGATCAAGCACAGCCGTCTCCTATCCTGTAAGACCCCATTCAAGTCACCCCCATGCAGAAGCCCAAATCCAAAGATACTCAAAATCAGGAGGCAGCGGCCACACACACTGGCACAATGGCAGAGGTGCTGCAGTGCTGACTTCAGCCTCATCTGCTCTACCTTCCAGCCCAGAGACTCCTCATGCCTGTGCTCCACCCACACCACGTGCCATGGGGCTATAGCCGGTCTGAAGTACTTCAGAGTAGTCTTCCGGTTTTTCCTCAAGGTTTTTGGGTTTAGAATTAAAACAGCTCTTCATGTATGTACCACTTGGCTAGATACAATGCGCAGTGACGCCTCAAAGTCTCTCCTGGTGCAGAAGCTGTGATCAAGGCTGTGGGCACACCTGCCATGGGCACACCTGCCATGGGCACACCTGCCATGGGTACACCTGCCATGGGCACACCTGCCATGGGCACACCTGCCATGGGCACTGGTGGGCTGAGCAGGGCTGAGTGGCGGAGACGGCGACACCCGAGCGACCTCCCCTCACACAGCCGGGAGTCCCAGGCAGTGTCTCCGCAGCCAGCAAGGTAGGCACACAGCAGGTGCTCAGAAGACATTTGCTGCATGAATAAACAACCCACAGAACATCACACCCATGTCCAGGAGTTCCTATGGGGCCCTGTGGGACTTAGCAGCCTCTGGTAGGGTCTGAGGCACCCCTCTTCTCCCTACCCTACTCCTCTCTAGGGGTATCTGTGTATTTTTATCTCTTGATAGACACACTTCCATCCCAAGTAACACCAGTCCTGTCAGGAGTGACTCTCAATGATGAGCACAATTTTCATAGTCTTCGACCGAGAAAGCATTAGAATGGAGCAGGGAACCATGAGAGGTGGGACCATGACAGGTGAGACCACGACAGGTAGAACCACGAGAGGTGGGACCATGACAGGTGAAACCACGACAAGTGGGACCATGACAGGTGGGACCATGACAAGTGGGACCATG